>JAJEKB010021351.1:474864-501733 GCA_022393335.1 Macrotrachela quadricornifera
CACTTAAATGTTATAGTAAAACAATTCAATGTCGAATATTTGCTGATCTATCTTATACATGTATAACAATTTTATTTCCATTATTATTAATGTTTTTATTTGGTTTAATGACAATATCAAATATTCATAAAATTCAACGTCAAATTCAACCAATTTCTTTATCAATAATAAATAAAATGAAATTAAAAAAAAATTGATCATAATTTACTTATAATGTTATTAGTACAAGTGAGTTTATTTGCTTTATTTACACTTCCACAAACTATTCAAGCAATTTATTCAACAATTACTCAAAATGAATATAAATCTGAATTAAGAAAATCAATTGAAAATTTTCTTTATATGTTTGCTATTTTATTTACATATATAGCAAGTGGAATACCATTTTATATATATACATTAATTGGTAGAAGGATTTTTCGAAAAAAATTTATTTATGTTATAAATTATATTAATCCAAAAAATATTTGGAAATAATAATAAATACTTAACATGTATCTAATTGTAGATTGAATGTCTTTTATGAAATTAAAGAAGACTGTAGCCATCATATAGATATACAAACTTCATATTGTTCATGTAGAAGAATAATAATTTGTCTCACATCAAAGCCTTTCGATGTTTATTGCCCGTGATTCATCATAGAGTTGTGATAATGTTCACATAAACCATTATCAATATTAATATTACGCTATTATTTTTAATGTAAGTTTTCTGCCTGGCAGATACGCATACAAATGAAAAGCAATTCATTTTTTTTTTGTTAAAACCTTTTATTTTTATAAAAGAAAATAAACTATCCAGTCTTGTCTTTACATTTCTAATTAGATGGTTATTTCTTTGATACAATAGACTATCGCTGTAATCGATTTTGCTTATGAATAATCATCAGAGCTAGCAATTCCGATAGATATGGTATTTATAAGATTGTTCTCCATCATTTTTAATCATTCTTCATTTTGTATTAATGTCCTTATTAAACAAACGTTATGTTTATGTATACCGATTATTTTAGCTTAAACTATTTACAATAGACTTATTTCAGATCAATAAATGCATTCATACGATACCAAAATCGTTGAAAAAGTTTTGAATAAAATAGAATGAAATATTCAATCCTTAATACATCAAGATATAATTGTATTTAGATTTAAATTTTACTTGCTTTCCTTATATAAGAGGAATGTTTTTTCATCGCACTCTTAACTCTTTCAGATATCGAATAAAAGATATGAATGAAGCGAGAACATGATGGAGACCAGAGCTGGGCAACTGAGCTATAAAAGTGAGTTAATTCAATTCAACTAGGTGAATGAATTAAATTGAATTATTCATTTTTTTCATTGAGTTACTCATCCTCAATTGCCATAAAGTAAAAACTCAGAAGAGAAATTACAAAATAAATCATAATCATAACTAGTCTTTCATTGGTTTGACTGTTTAAACTGCTATTAGAACATAAACTTTCAAAATCATTTTGAATTGAATTGAACTCACAGATCTTGAAATAGTTTTTCAATTCAATTCAAGCCAACTAGTTAGACTAATTATATTCAATCATAATAGCCGAACACAAAGAAATCTATTTAGAGAAAGAAGACTAATGAGAATAGAACCGGTGAGATGAAAATAATAGGACACTTTTATCTTCCATTTTATCATCGCTTAATATGTTCTATTAAAGAAAACAAAATATGTTACAAAATGCAGCATGAAAAGCTTTACAATTTACAACGAACATCTTAGTTTATAGTTGCATTTTTTGTTTCCAAAATGAATAAAATTTTCAGCGATCAAATTTTGACACGGAATCTAGTGGTATTTTTTTTGCGCTTTTTGTAAATAAAAAATATCAGTTGGTAAAAGACGAAGTAAGAGAAAAACGAATTCATCTTGTACCAGGCCATGCAGCACACAGAAAAATCTGAAAAATTTCGTCAACTTTCAGAGACGTACAAATCCGAACATCTTTTTGTCAAAAATGTATGTTAAAGAAGATAATTGTGCTCTTTTCTCAATTCACGGGTTTTTTATTCAATGTATAATACGATTTAAATAGCAGTTTTAGATCCAATTGATAAATACTTATTTTCTATTATTTTACCTTTTAATTTTTCAAAACAAAATACATTCGACAAATTTACTAAAAAAAAATTGAAAAGACACGTGATTTCTTGCAATCCATAAGATTCATGTCTGAGTTGTTGGATTGTTGTATACTTTATTGCAACAGAAGTTGTCTGTTTATAAACGATGGAGAATATATGATGATTACCGAGAAAGATTTGATATTATAGCTTCATGTCTTCGATAGAGAGAATGACGTAAACTGTAAAATGAGATCAAAAAGTGATAATAATGGATTCAGAGGAGCACAGATATTTTCTGTTGGAATATGAAATTTCCGCTTCAAATTTTATAATTTAATTCCCTTCTAGAAATAATTAGATTTCTACCTCAGGACTCTTTCACTGTGGTTTAATTATATCTTATGTGTTCTTTTTCTTTCTGTTGTTTTAATTTTCGTGTATACATGCCACATATAACATATATAGGTCTTTTGTTCCTTTCTTCCCCTTCCTTCCTTTGGTTTTCAGGTATTTTTCCAAACATTTTCGTCATATTTTCTTCCAAGTTTGTTTTATTTTCTTTAGCTCACTCAGGTATTTCTTTTAGAGAAACTGAAATTTTTCTTTTGATGATGGAGATACTGCTATCTAGTTTACCGATACTTTCTCATTCAATGATTTTTGGGTTTTATTCTCGGTTCAATATATTTTCCAGATTTGCTGAATATGCCGATCTGCGTGCGCATGTGTGGGGAAACTTTTTATTTTAGTAGCAGATTCTGCATCTCTGATATTTTTCCGAGAAGTCCATTTTTCCCAGCAGCATCACTACAATCTACCGGTAGTTTTTTTTACCTCTGTCTTGTACGAAAAAAACTATTGTTTTTTCGTCGTTGAAACTTAATCACTCAGAATTTTATTCATTTTAGAAAAATAAACTACGCCGTTTGTTGTAAATTGTAGAACTTTTCATGTTGCAACTTGGGGCATATTTGTTGTTTTTAGATGTGTTTTGATATAACGCCATTGTTAAGTTTAAACGAGTCCAGTATGAATATTTTTGAGCAGAAGATATATTACGTCAAAATGAGGTTTCATAAAACATCACAGTGTTGATTATTTATTTTATGTAATATGAATTACCTTCAGTCCGAGAATTACAAGATAAAATGGTATTTTAAATCATTTATCATCTCTATGTTATTTTTACATTTCTTTGCTATAATTAAAGAGGGAAATCTTCTTTCTAGTAGTGAAAAAAGTGTTTGAAATGAAATTTTCTTTATTAGGTAGAACCCAATGAGACTAGATAAAGTCGAGAATAAAGCATATATCCTTAGAGTTTCCTTCTTCATTTATTTCTAACTTACTTAATTTTTTGGTCTATATTAAAGTACATATTCAAAAATCTAATCTGAGATGTTTTTACTTCGAAAAAAAGATCCCATTGTTTTTCTGATATATTGAAATTTTCAGCCAAATTGAATGTTACCTCCTCTAGATTTAATACATTCCTTCTATCAAACGTTTGAAATTACAACTTTTTTTTTCAGGTTTTATACCGTGAGATGCGAATAGTAATTTTGGACAATAACGGTAGCGTATCATAGCAAAAGTATGATCTTTTAGAATGAAAATTTCAGATTGAAATTCTAACAATGTGCTTCCTATAATATTTTTTAGTATAGTAGAACATTCAATAAATTGAACGTAAATTGAAAGGAAAGGCGCAACGATATGATTCATTCTAGGCTTTGTCTAGTTTCGTTAGATCCTATTTTTATAGTTATATCTCAAAGCTTTTTCAATTAAGTTTTGTACATAGAGTGATTAAAAAGTTCTTTGAACATCTTTATTTTTATTGAGCAAATCAAATGCTATTTGTGATTCATCATGTGATATGACAGGACGTCTTTTAGCTTTATTTAGATGTAACTATCTGTCATCACTAATAGGATTAACTGCTTTATTGAATAATTGCAGAATCAAAAAAAAAGAAAAAATAGTCCAAAGTCAAAAGACAAAGGTGAAAAAAATCTGGTGACCTAGTTTTGTTTGATATAAAGTCATATATCGTTAGGATTCAACTGAATGACATGTAAACCGGAATTTTGTTCTCCTTTTTTTTTAATGTTGTCAAATACAAGTTTGAAGCAAATGCTGGGAGGCTACCATGTTTCGACTATCTTATTATTGTACTTTTTCACTATTCAGTTTTTCGATTATTTGATTATCCAATACGGCAATTAACTCTATCGATGATGATAGATATTTACATTAAGTTATAATTAAAAAGCTTCAGGTCGTACTATACGATGAATCTTGAAAACCATTTCATAAATAAACTTTCCATACGTAACTTTGTGTAAAAAATAAGGATGAGTACTCTTAAAATTTGATACCAACATTTATGGATCTTAATCAGAACTATAATTAAATTAATATCGAACAATTTCATTGATTTTAATAAAAATTATCAAATCGATAATTCTCTAACATAGTTAAAAAATAATTTTAATTATATCACTAATATTTTAAAATTTTAATCAGTAAAATTTTTCACTTAGTAAAATTAATTATGTCTGTTTTATTTTTACCATAAAAGTCGCATGATTCTACTTTGGATTTAAAAATTAACAGGTATTATTTACTTAACATCTCATATATTAATGCTATCGAACATTCATGACATGTTCACTACCATTAGCAAAAGATTTATAAAAGAAAGTCTTTTTTTATAATGTTTTCTGAATATTATATTGAAAATTTTTTTCAAAGAAACATGACTAATTTATCATCAAATGAATATTTTATATTATCACTTGATAATATTGCAACACAAATTAATCGTTATGCTTCAATTTTTATCTTTATATTTGGTGTTATTGGAAATATTCTTAATATATTTGTTTTATCACAACGAACACTTCGTTCTAATTCATGTGCATGGATTTTTTTTATTTCATCAATTATTAATCTTATTTCTATTCTATTTGGTCTTATTACACGATTACTAGATGGCTGGGCAACAGATCCAACAGAAACTATTGGATGGATTTGTAAACTTCGTGCATTTATTGTATTTAGTTCAAGAACAATGGCTCTATGGTTAATTACATTAGCTACTATCGATCGATGGCTTTTATCAAATATTAATGTTAATCGTCGACGTATGAGTACATTAAAAAATGCACAACGTAGTACAATAATTATTATAATATTTTCAATTCTTCTTTATGTTCAAATGTTTTATTGTTATGAAGCAAATCTTATTAATACTCCACTTAAATGTTATGGTAAAACAAGTATATGTCGTCATATTACTGATTTATCATTTGCATTAATTACAATTATATGTCCTTTATTTCTTATGATATTATTTGGTTTAATGACTATTTCAAATATACATAAATCTCATCGTCGTATACAAATAATGCAAGAATATAATGATGGTCATACAATGAATAAATCATCGGGATTAACAAGTGAAAAACAACAACAAAAATTAAAAAAGAAAACAGATCGTAGTCTTCTTCGAATGCTTTTTGTTCAAGTTATTCTTCTTACTATATGTACACTTCCATTATCTATACAAAAATTTTATTCAACATTTTCGGAAGAAAATCAAACTCCTGTAAATAATGCTGTTGATATGTTTGTATATAATTTAGCTGTTGTCATTTATTTTATATCAAATGGTATGCCTTTTTATATTTATACATTATGTGGTGGAAATGTATTTCGTCAAGCATTTTATGATCTTATGAGAATAATGAAACAAAAAATTATATGTCGATCAAATTGTCTATTTTAAATGATTAGAGAAAAAAAAGAACAACATATCTTCATTTCTATATATGGAAAAATATTTTAATCTTTTTTTTTCTTTTTTGTAAAGATATATTTTAGTCAGACACTTGTAATTTACATGTGATGATTAATTTTAAAAAATCGTTTTCCTTGATGAAGTCACTTTATACTATTCATGCATAAATATTTTCAATATAATAAACTATAGAATATAAATACGTACCAATATTTAATGAGTCTGTAGTTATAAGAAATGTCAGAACGATAGGTATTTCCTTACTAATTTTTATTAGTTATGAAAGAAAGACAAAAGTGACATTTCGTCTGGTAAGTACATATTGAAATTTTGCACTTTGACTAGATTATAATGATTAATTCTCAGTTGTAATTTATACATTAAAGTGATGAGTGAAGATAAGGCCTATCATAGCATTTGCTCATTATAAGCTGCCTAGCAGATCTGTTAATCTATTATGTATGACAAGAAGGTATCCTTTCAAATTTTTTTTAATGAAATATAAAGAGATTATTTCAAAAAAAGAAATAATTACTAGATGAAAGCATGCCATTTCATTTAGTTGAATAGTAGAATCATATCTAATGAAACTGTTTTGTTTTTATCTATCATAAATCTTCACTATATTCTTGAAAAAAATCGGGAATATAATTTATGGTCAATAAAATAAATCAAATACTAGATGTAAAAATCGAAATGCGTTATATCCTAGACGAAGCTAAGTCATTACTCCTTTCGAATAATCTTAAAACCAAGAGAATTCTATCGGAAGTAACTAGGAAATCAATAGCTCAGATTTTAGTATGAATTTTGGCTAGATACGAATAAATTCTGAATGGATTCTATCGATTCCTGTTGGATTCCGATAAAATTCGGATCGAAATTCAGATCACTGGATCTTTGACTTGAGATAATAATCACTCTCTTTCACAAATAGCACCTTAGAGACTATTAATAAGTCAAGCAAAGATGATGAAAACAATTAGAGAATGGCAATAATTGAATTTTCACTTTCTTTTTTTTGGATTTCTTATTTACATTTTAGTTTTTTATTATACCTTTTAATAACAGGCAAACTATTAGTTAAAAATAATGAAAATTTTTGATGATGGTATAAGAAGACAGGAATGAATCTTGATGATCAGAATTTTTTGTAAGCACTAAGTTAAGAATTAAGTTTTCTCCAAGATTCACTATAAATTGAGTTTTTACAATGTCAATACAATGACAATAGATTCAAAATATCATCAATAATTGCTTGGAGTACGTCTAAAACTGATTTATTTGACAATCAAACATTCATGTCATATTTGGAATCAGTATCAAAAACCGAGTTGGAAAATCTGTGCAAGTAGATCTTAATTACACAACAAAAACATCTTCGGGTTATTCTTTTATTCCAATTAATATATAATTAGAAGTTAGCTCATCATGTGTATTGTTCATTTTGATGATGAAACGAACCATTAGAAGGTATTAGTAAAGATTTTCTAAGATATTTTCTTATAGAACTTTTTATGAAATAAAATTCATCTCTCCTTTCTTTTAAATTTAATTGGAAATATAATATGATAAAAAAAGATTACTCAATAGAAAATGATTTTCTTACAAAAAACACATGTCGAACATCTAAATGCCTTTATCCAAATATAGCATATTGTAAAAAAAAAGGTTGTTAGAAAGGTAAGTAGATTTTATAAAAATAAATTATATTTCTCATATACAATACAAATATTAATAACCTTTAGATCTATATTATATAATAAAGATAATTTACATATAAATTTGATGATTACACACGTACGAGAGAATTCTTTTAGGTACTTTGTTTTTTCATGTATGATTTAATTACTTCTTTATATAGAATTCAGTAAAATATGATGAGAAATTTAAATCATGAGTCTTTTCTATATGATTAAAAATGTTTTGATCTCATATTATATAGATATTTAAACAAAAATAGCAACTGAATTAATCATTAATATGAATATGTATAGTTTTAAAAAAGTCATAAATATTAAATATGCCAAAATATTTTTTTTTCAAACGTTCATCGTCGAATTTTTCTAATTGTCAAATTGCTTTTGAGTCGAGAGTATATGCATAATGTAGGCCCTAATAACCTATGAATACTCTGAAAAGAGGTGTGTTGCTAGCTTATTGCTGCCGAGATATTTCGACTTAACAGCTTGCGTATGGATAGGCCTTAATTTTGAGTCTCGTAAATAAGAATATCGGAATCTATTGATGGATACGCTCGATGTAAAAGCATGATTTTACCATAGCCGTATCTTACAATAGGAATAATCAAAAAATGTAAAACTTTCAAAATAAACTACTCTCATTGAGATCGTTTCCTGCGCAAAATTTCAAAACAAAATATCTCAGCAGCAATAAACTAGTAGCACGAACCCTTTTCGAGATGTTCATAGCTCATTAAAACCTTCATTATGTTCATACTTCCGATCCAAAAAGCGATTTGACGGTTAGAGATGCTCTTGCATTAGTATGATTAATTTTGTAAGGATCAAAAGGAAAAATTAACAAGATACTGATATTTTCCATTCCATATATCGGTTCTTTCAATTATTTAAAAATCAATCAAAATAAACCAAAAAGATTTTTTCTTTTATAACGTTTTTTTTTACAGTGAATTTAGTTGAGGATCTTTTGATAAAATTCAAGATTTAATTGACGAGTTGAGTTGGTGAGTAGAATTATTTCTATTAATCTTAATAAGAAAAAACTCGATAAATTACGAAAAAAATATTCCTATACACAAATTAGAGTTTCACACGAGTAAGTCAGATGAACTTAGTGGACAACTTACATAATAAAATAGTCTATTTTATATAGTATAAATTAAACTATCCAAATCTTCGAAATTGCTATAACATATAATTTTTTTAAGATTCAATTATACAAATTAGACGATTTCAAAAATACTTTGATGCTTTTCCTTGAGAAAGCCGATAGAAAATTACAAGTCAAAATAAAATACGTAAATGAAGATATACTTTAATTTGAATATATTAAAAGCTTCAGATTATATCTATAATTTTTCATTATAAACAAAAATAGAATGTATTCAATCTTTCAATTTATTAAAGAAAGAAAACATAATGAATTTTAATAGTAAGGTGAGATTTTCCGCATCATTTTTTCATATTTTTATTAACCTTTACTTGACGATGTCATGACTAGCATATGTTTTTGTTCTTTCTGGTATTGTTACGACGTTATCAGGTGCATATATTCTATCTATATGTGTATACATTTTTCTTCCTAGTATATTTCATTTCTTGAAAGCATTTTGAATCGAAAACTAAATTTCTATTAGTGATTCTAGAAAACCTCAAAAAAAAACCTGTCCTAAACTTATGTGAGTGTAAGTATAAAGTCAATAAACATTTTCCGTCAAATCCTTTTTTTTTTATAAAAGATTCATTATTTTAAGTATGATTGATTGCTGAAAAGCCAAAATGACTCATTTTTACCGTGATTTACAAAAAACTTAAAAGCTCATTTCCGAAAACAAAATAATTAAAAAAAAGTACTCAAATAATAGTTTTTCTAGTTGATCTCACTCACAAAAGAAATTTGAAAAATTCAATTCTCTAGATTGTATCATTTTTCTGATAGATGAACAAAGTTTTATTCGAAACAAATCATTTTTGTACTTCTAAATTTTGTTTTACGTTTCAAAGCTTCTCTATCAAATGATAATACCTTGAAGTATAATTGTTTACCTTTTTTTGTAAAAATTACAAATTGGTAGAATAGACTTAGAATAGCCCGTGTATAGATTATAAGATAATATTCATCTCTCAGTAATATCTAATAGGCACTGACAATCTTCTGATGCTCTCATATTATAATGTACGCTCTTATGTCCTTTTCTATCATCATAATCTCATTTTCGAATTATTTTATTATTAAAAATCGGATCTGTCATTTTTTTTCTTCAATTTAGAGATAAGAATATCATACTAAAGAGTATGATTTTAGTAGAACTACGGAAAAACTTGGTTCAAGTGCATACTATATATAAATGACTTATTTTAAAAATGTCATGTGTTTTTTATCCTAGTAAACATATTGTTTTTATCGTTTAATTTAAGCTGTATTATATTACGTGTTTATTATAAAAAGAACAATAATGATATATAAAAAAAATCATAAAATTTTATATTATATTAAAATTTAGATTAAGGGGAAAGAAAAGAAACGAGTTCATAGTCCATAAAAGTAAATACATTTTTAGTTCTATAGATGCTATTTAAAATGTTGAATAATTAATTAATATATATCAATCTTATATTTAATACATAAAAAAAGAAGTAAGAAATATGCTATTAAATATAAAAATAACAAATATATCATCAGATCATCAATATATTATTGAAATTCTCAATAATCTGTCAATTCAAATCGATCGATATTTTGCAATATTTATATTTTTATTTGCTGTTACTGGGAATATTCTTAATATTCTCGTTTTATCACAACGAACTCTTCGTTTTAATCCATGTGCTTGGCTTTTTCTTACTTCATCGATTGCAAATCTTATTTCACTTTTATTTGGTCTTCCCACACGTATTATGGCTGGTTGGTCAATAGATCCAACAAGTAAAATTGATTGGATTTGTAAAACTCGTGCTTTTCTTTTATTCACTTCTCGAACTATTGCATTTTGGCTTATTGCATTAGCTAGTGCTGATCGATGGTTAGCATCAAGTCGAAATGTTCATCATCGACAAATGGGTACATTGAAAAATGCTAAAAATTTTAGTATTATTGTAATAATTTTATCTATATTACTTTATAGTCAAATGCTCTATTGTTATGAGGCAAATCTATCTAATACTCCATTGAAATGTTATGGAAAAACACCAATATGTCGAATAGTTTCTGATATAGCTTATGGTATTATTAGTGTATTATTACCTTTGTTATTCATGATTATTTTTGGATTAAAAACAATTTTTCATGTACATAATGCTCAAACTCATATATATCCACAAAGACTACAAACAACATGTTATATTATTAATAATAATATTAACAATAAAACTATAACTACTAATTCAAAAGAACGGTCACGTCAATGGATAAAACATGATCGTCACTTATTTATTATGTTATTCGTCCAAGTTATTATTCAAGCTTTATTAACTATTCCACAAGTTATTGCAAAATTCCATGTATCAATAACTATGTATCAATTGCAAACACCATTAAAATTAACTACTGATTATTTTATATATAATTTTACATTACTTCTTTCATTTTTAGCTAATGGAATGCCATTCTATATTTATACATTATGTGGTGGACATGTTTTTCGTAAACCATTAGTAAATATTGTTAAAATAATAACTCAAAAAATATTATGTTGTAAATAATTCTTTTCATATAAATAAACATACTTATATAATGCTTTATAGTATATAGTAAAATAGATAGAAAAAGAAAGTATTCTATATATCATTTATTTGGATTTGCACTTTATATGTCTAAAGAAAAAATTTATTGCCATGCATAAATTCGATAATGAAAACGATAATTAAATAAGTTTATTCTTTAAAATTTCACCATAAGTAGGCCAAAAAAGACATTTTTATATCAAACCACGACGACATAAACTATTGAACTCTTAAACAATTTAACCTTAATAAAAATATATGTCATACTTAATGTATCTCATAAATAAACCAAAAATAGTTTAGTGATTCAATAAATATAATTCAAAATAACAAAAGCAAATATTCTCAAATTTTTAGAAATTTTAAAATTCAAGATCTATCTATATTCCTAATGACTTCTAAATGAAATGTTGAAATCATACAATGTAGAATTATATCTACTAATAATCATTACTCCATAAAAATTTACAATAAAATTGACAAAGAGATTACATTATCATTTATTCCAAATACTTAACATACTGAACAGTCTTATTTTCAAATTATACATACAAATGTAAGAATTTTTCACAATATGGATATTAAAAAAAGAGAACATTTCTTTTCAATATTATATTTCCTATTATGCTATGTAGATAGTATCCATTTTATGAATTACATATGTGCTAATTTTAAGTTTTATAGAATTTTATTTGTTTTAAATATAACTTAAATTATGATAAAAAAAATATATTAAAACATTTTGCCAATGGAGAAATGAGAAAAGAACAAGATTATTAAAAAATTTAAAATATAATGAAAATTGACGTTGAATTTATTATTTATTTTTTTATTTATTAGAAAAGCACATGAGCATCTAACAAACTGTATTTGGCATTCTTCAATAAATGATAATTATAAAAAATAAAACATGCAATGAAAGTTAGCATCAGATTCTAGTTTTTCTTGCTGATATTCGCCTTTCTAACTGTGCTGGATAGAGAATTGAAAACTCTATTAAATCGTATATTTTCTTGTGTGAATTATCAATGTAAAAAGCGTCGCTTATTCGTTAATATTAAGATACATCGAACACTAATCAACTGAAAAGTGTAGAATAATCATTTCATATGAGTGCCTCCTGGTCTATAGAGAGTGTGAGAATGCTTTTGTTTATATTAAAAGAGATATTTGTTGTAATTTAGAAATGAAATTTATTAAATATTTCAAGGTATTCTTTTTTATGTACAAGTGAATCAAGTTGATGTTCAATATCATCTAATTGATTAAGAATCAAACGCTTTAGACCTAATAAAAGTTAGCAGCGGATTCGAGTGTATCTTGTTGATATTCATTTGTGAGTCTGTGCTGACTCTTTAATTGCCTGTGCTCGATACAGAATTAAATTCTGCATCCAGTGCAGCACATTAGACAACCAGCACAAATCTACAAACGAATATCGGTAAGAAATACTCGAATCCGCTGCTAACTCTTACTACGTGTTCTTCACCTTCATTTACACTTTGATCAATTGATTAATCATCATGAAAGTTTATGTTATCTTGGTACATTCAGAGAAGAAGATTTTATTGGTGCTGTAAGTAAAAACTTTCATGATACTCGCTGTCACGATGAACTCATCACCTGTTATTATCAGGTAAGTAGATAAATATCGAATATATTTTGTTTTATCTAGGTTTTTACTTTTAGATCGATTTTGATTTACAAAATGTAACGTCAACAAACGAATCATCTACTTCTCATAGTGTCGATGGTCCTTTTAATCAAAAAGAGTTAACACCGAATATATTACATCATATAAATCATCATCATCTTTTTGTTTGTGGTTGTAATAAGCCTTATCAATGTGTACTGGTGTTTCGTCGATGTATAATCGATAAAAAAGTATGTCATTCACTTATTTGTTCATGTTGAAATTCAACCATTAGTTATTTTGTCGAATATCGTGAAAACCATAATGATATTAACTTTGGAAAAATTAAATTTCTTTCTACCACAATGGAAAATATGCATTGATTGAACATTATGGAATTAAAACAAAATTCAGTTTTTTTTTTTAAATGATCTACCTACTATGATTTATTATAAGTCGATTGATTATTTCTTCTTTGTAAGTTAATGTTTTCGAAAAGATCCATCATATTATTGTAACTTCATTGTCCATTTATTATGAACATGATTAAATATAACATTAATTCTCTTCTTTATTTTATTTCATCAATTTACATGTGTGATTCAAAGTCCGAATAATTATTTTGTCTTCTTCTACTTTCAGTTATTAAATATTCACTATTATGGCAACTGTGTCTAATACGGATTGAAATACACGTACACAACATCCTAAAAAAAAATATTTTCTCCTTCTATACCAAGCGATTATTTTATTTATATATCAGATACCATATCTTATTCAATTTTTGGTCGAAGTAGTGTCAAAAATATTCAAGAAAAAAAAGCTACATTAATCGTCAATAAAAACAATTATTGCCGAAATTATTTTTTATTGGTAATTTTTGCATCTGATATATATTGTGAAAGAGATACTTATATATGATTTTTGCAGTTTTTTTTTCTCACAGAACAGACATTTGATCCTTTTATTTTATAGATGAACTAACTGAACGTAACGAAGATGAAAATGAAGGTAACAATTACCACAACAATCAAGATGATGATTTTATTGATAATTATAAACACAATAATGAACCTGAGGAAGAACGAATCAATGCATCTGGTAAGAATATATTATATTATTTATTTTCATTTTAGTACTTGCGTTATATATGCCTTAAAATAAGAATAGTTAAACTAGCTTTTTTTATTATTCTTTTGTGAACAGATGGAGCTGAAGATGGTTGGATATGCGATCAAGATTTTGTTACAAAACGAAAATGTTCTGGTTCTCATTTATTGAACAGCGGATCTCGATCAGCAAAATGATCAAAACAAGAATGTTTAAATGAAAGTATGTATAGTTTGTTATCTATTTTATTTTTCTAATTTATGTATTCTATATTCGAAAAAAAGACAAATATTAATATATTCTTTGTTTCCTATTATGTAGCTGGTCAAGATTTACACAGTGAACCTGATACACAACTTAAAATAACAAACAAACATCAACACCTGTTAATTAATAATTATAAAACATATCCGTGATTCCTAGATATATATTATTCTATTTCTTTTAAATGTTTTAGATACTTCATTGAGATCGATCGAAAACAAAATTGCCGATTTGAGCAAAAATATAGTGAAGATAAGTCGTGCAATCCATCAAATTGTATCATTTTCTGGAAAAATGGTGAGTAGTTTTTTATTATCGATATCATTCGAAATTGATCATTCTAGGGTTCACATAATCTTGATCATTATCGAGATTCAAATACTCATGAAACTACTTTCAGCAATCAATATTTACTATTTTATTTAAAGGAATTTAAAGGTCATGATTTGATTGAAGTAGTCGGTAGAGATTTTGCTCGTCAAGTCATGCGTATTTTATTTACTGAAGAAGAACGTAAAACCTGTATTGTACCACCAAAACGACGACATTTGACACGAAAACCTCTTGATTCTGAACGTTTTCATCTTTTGAATGGCTTGTAAAAATTAGTTTATTTTCGTCTCATTTTTATCTTTATTCCTTTTTTAGAAGCTGTTTGAATGAAATATCGTTTGCCTTCATATTTGTACGATGATTTTTTCAAGTACCATCTTGGTCGAAACTCAGCGATTTCCTGGTCGAAGAATGTCGTCGAGCAAAAAAACAATACTCAAAGCAAACAATTGCAGTCATATCGGATACAACGACTCAACAACCGACAATTGACTGAAAAAATATATTATGCTTACCTGTAAGAAAGATTTTGTTGTCTTTTTTAATGATCCATATTTTTCTGATCATGTTGCTTCTTTGAAATATTTTTTATTTCATGTATTTTGTATTTTTTTGAATCCGATGAGCTCTTTTATTTATTAAATATATATTTGAATGAAAACGGAAACAACTAGACATAGTAGTATGATGAATAGCTTTTAGAGAAACGGTGCCGTATACGATTGTTTACGACCGTATACGGTTGACCTGAGTATGGAACAATATACGACATACACGGAACATTACATCCAGAAAATTAAAAATGAAAAACTTCTGATTTTCATGTTTTTATTCTGTGGATAGTTTAATTTTGTTCATGCGGTGACTGTTGTTGGATTTGATTGAGAAAGTCTCTCGTAAGAACTAGGAAAACACAAGAGAAAGAATGAGTATTTAAAACTGTTGTTAAACATATTTGATGCTTACCATATGCCGGTCTTCTCTCTATAGATTGTGTTTACGTTTCTTCTCTACCACCAAGAGCCACGACATTGGATATATCATTACGAAAAATTATTTTTGATGAACATATACATTTTAAAACGACAACATACGCTGGTAATGATTGTATTGGCAGAGTTAACCAAAAACTGTTGATTGTTTGGTTGAGTCGTGTTTCCTAAGCAAAATTTCATACACGTTAGATGTTTCATAGACAAGAATGAGGAAGCACACCCTAAAACTATATGAAAATCGGTATGTAACATTAACTTCATTCTAGTTTATTAAGACTTTAGTCAACTCTTCCTAAGCAGTTTCGCAAGAGCTCCCTACACATAATTGAAATCTCTTGAAATCGGTGGTGAATCCATCTCGAGAATTTGTGAGGTTTGTTGATCGAAACATGGAAAAATTTTATGTATGAGTTCTGTCGGGAATGTGGAAAAGTCATGTCAAAACTCAAAAAGCTCAAAAAAGAGTTAGGGGGAATTTTCAAGAGTTCTTGGAGAGTTCTAAAGAAACTCTCTTAGAAAACCTGAGAAGTGACCAGGAGACTGCCTAAAGTCTCTTGATAACTCTCTCAAAATCTTTTTTGAGTTTTTTATTTGACTTTTCCACATTCTCAACAGAACTTACGCAAAAATGTTTTCCATATCTCGATCAACACTTCACTAATTCTTGATATAAACTTCCTAATAATTCCAAGGGATTTCATTAATGTGTAGAAAGACCTTGAGAAATTGCTTAGAGAGAGTCAACTAAGAGAGACTTGACTAACCTTCTTTAGCAGGTATCAGAATATGTAAATATCCACAATAATCGAGTACGATTCATAGGGACTCATCAGGATCGAAGAAACTATGCAAGAAAAAACCAAAATGAGACCCGAGAAATGTCACAACCAAAGTAAGGAAAATATAAGCTCTAAATATAAAGAGTTTTCATAGAGCCTGATAGGTTTATTGATTTTATGTGACGGACTGTTTTGGACTAAACAGTAGTTTACTAAATACTTTCATCAAAAGGTTAGATTAAATGAAAAAACACGTATTCCAAGCAATAAACTTTAGCTATTAGACTTGAAAGTGAAGCAGCAAAGTGTCTCTTGCCAAAGAAGACAATACTAAGATCATGATTGTTAGAATTGACAAATGATTATCATTTATTGTAAAGACTATTTTGATTGAATCAGCTTTTGTCTCTCTTTTTCACTAATCCTACATTGATTAGAAACAAAAGAAAAATTATTTTACTACATCTAACTTTAATCTCATTATTATTTTCCATGGTAGTTTCTTTATTCAGCATAAAAGCTTTCATAAGATCATGGCCAGCTTTTCAGAATATCGACGTCATTATACGTGAGGTACGGTTGGAGAGGCGTGAGTAGAACTGCTGTAAAACAGAACATGATCTTATGAAAGCTTTTATACTGAATAAAGAAACTACTATACAAAATAATGCAAAACCGTTTGTAAATCTTAATATAGTGAAAAGTGGGAGAATTATATAAATGTTCACTTTTATCTTTTTCGAGATCAATAAAATAAGACAATAGAACTTAGGATAACCCTGCCATATTAATTTATAGGTTGTTTCTGTACATACATAATTTGAATTTAAACAATTTTTCATTAAACTTTTAGTTGTAACAAATAATCTAAATAATGAATCGACATCACCATCTTTGATATAATAATTGGCATCAAAACACCGTATAATTTTTCACGAAGGGTTACCAAAAAGCTTGAAATTTGCGATGTCTTTGATTGCATTATTTTCAATTTATTGCGTTTAGGTAAAATAGCTTTTGATGCAGTGTATTCATCTTGAAGTAATTCAATAATAACATTTCTTACTCCAATTGGAATATCAGTTTGTTTGCTTTCTGTTGTATGATCATGCTGGATGATTCCTTGAAATAATGTTACTTCCAAGTTGTCTGCATGAAATAATAAATTTTTGCTGGACAATTTGAATCACGTTTAAAGCTGCATTTATAGTATTTTTTGATTCCTTCCTCTGTATTGAAATTTTTACTTATCACATATCGTCATTCTGTTGGCCTGTCTGTAGAGCTAAGAGAGAGGACGAGAGTGAGAATGTGGGTATATATCGTAGACTTTATTTTCGAAGAGAAAGTCCATTTAGAATAACAAAATGAATCTTCACCCTCAAACAAGAAAAAAGAAGGAAAAAATGTGATGGTATATCACATTTTTGGCACAACGCGTCATGTATCATACATCATGAATGATAAAAAGAAAAAGGAAAGAAGAAAAATGTGATCCTAAGTCATAGGTTTAATAACACGTGCACAAAAGAGAGTGATGACTTGAGTCATCGCTAACACATTCCTAGTTCAAATATACTCTTTCAAGTAATTGATAAGTACTAATCAATTATAGATTACGTTCAAATTAACTAGATAATTCGATAAATTTATTGATAGTTATTTGTTAAAAGGTATATTATATTAAATTAAAAAACAGAACATTTTTTAATTCACAAATTTAATTGACTTAAAAGATGTTTAATTAGAAAATGAGATAAAACAATTTCTTTTAAAGTATTCTTTCACCGAAATAGTTACTACTGTATTAAGTTAGGAAACATTCATATAATTTAGATACAGATTGCTATATTTTTAGGTATTGCATTAAATGCATGCCTTTTCTTAATATTTTTTCAAAAGATTTTAAATCATACAATGTATATTCATTATTCGGACGTATTTTCAAATATCTTTTCATATTAAGAATAATAGGAAATGATTAACTAACTTTTCCAGAATATATTATTGAATATTCATAAAATACATCTACTAACGATAAAATTTCATTTATTTATCTTTATAATGACTGCAATTTTCTGACTAATACTTATTTCACCAAGATCTTCATTGATTATTACCAAAAGATTGACAACAAATTTTTAAAAAACGAAATACTACATTTACACGAATATAAAATATACAGTATTGTGCAAAAATAATTGCCGTTAGTATTCGACAAAATTATTCCACTGAACATAATGAATGTCAAAATCTGTTTTGCATACATACTGTACACATCATCGAGAATAGAAATATAATAATTGATTTCTGGTCTGACCTTGCTGCAGGTTAAAAGAAGAGTAAATGAAATGTTTCTATCGGCATACTCAGAATAATAAGGCTGATTTTTCCCATATATATGAATTCTATCTTTGTGTAAAAGGCACATTTGGAGTAAAGCGAGACCAGCTGCAAGTCGCATTTTGCATAAAGACTTTATGGCCGAAGTTTCAGCTCACTATAATACTTAAGGCAGGAAATAACCCAAACACTATTGTCTCGATTTGTCATGCTTATAGGAGCCTGAAGGTATATTCAAAGACCTTTCACTTGGAGTAAAATTTTATCTATAAGTCGAGATCTCTCTACTCTGAAAATTTTAAGTTTTTCATATTAACTATAATTGAGAAAGTGCACAAATTCGTTGGAAGCACTGTTTGCAGAGGGTGGTATTATAGACCGTGATCATCTATTTTCTTACCAGATAACTTTTGCTCGAAGCTCATTTACATCCAATTAGATACACTGGATAAAGGCCTTCGTTAAGAATACGTTGTCAATAGCACAACGATTACCGTAGTCCTGGTAGTATAATATAATTGTCTGATATATAGGACAGACAGGTGGTACTCAAATCATGATGCCTCCTGATTGACATAATGCCGCTTCTGCAAAAGTTTTGCGCATACCAAGTTCTATAACATATCCTGAATTACTGAGAAAAGTTTCAAAAGAATATATCCATACATTCGACGGATATGGTTCGAAGAGGTTCATGCATGCAACGGCAATTATTTTTGCACTCTACTGTAATTCAATATTTCATGGATATAATTAATGATGATTGATGAAAATTAGAAATTTTAGGAGATTATGAATAATATTATCATTGTAATACGCCGTAAACAGTATCCATTATTGATTGATTCACAAGAATTAGACAAAATTTCAATTAAAAATAAAGAAACATCTAGTTTATTTCTAATGAAAACATTTTTGACAAGTTCTAGAAAATTATTTACTTCTTGATCGATTTCTTTTTATTGAAGATACAAAAGAAAGATTTGATCCAATATAAAATAATGTTTTTAAAAAAATTTATTCGTTCCTAAACAACAGTAAATGTTAAGATTAATGATAAACAAGTTTATATGTTAATTGGTTTTATTTATATATCACAGTGAAATTAATTGAACCGGCATTTACGCTTGATATATTAGATACAAACTTAATTTATTGATTTTACTATTACGATTAGAACATTAGAAAATCATAGATTAGAGTAAACTCTTGTCGAAGAAAAGACGAATATAGAAATTTAATGTGTTCACTTATTTTAAACAATTCAAACAAATAAAATGCCGAGCATGAGTAGTTCGAGGTGTTATCTTTTTAACCTCTCGATCAGATTATATGCTGATATATGAATACATGATATCATTTCACTCGTTATTTTTTTTCTTATTCAAATACAAATACAAGTAATTTTCTTTCTTTTCTTTCGTATATATAAAAATGACGATTTCATATTTAGTTCATTTGATGTACCCCACGATGGCCAACAGTATAGCAATACTAATTGTTATCGACCGTGGTAGTGGTGTATCAAACTAATATATTCTAGTTTCCTATATATTATTCTTATAGGATATTGCAAAGCTAGTTTTGCTGATGGTCAAGCACGATTTGCGATGTTCGACACGCTTTTTTGCATGTGACTAAAAATTCAATGTTACAGGTGCATCAAATAAAATTTATATTCGTCATAGTGTGCGAGAAAACAAAAGTAAATATATAACTTGAAAGATGTATTAAAAGATAAGTGATGATAAATTCATTTTTCATTCCTGAATATTTTTTCAAAAAAATTGTAGTTAAAAATAGCTTAAGTTCTGAGTACAGCACACTATTTTATTTTTTACCCAAATAAAAAAATTTTTCCGTCAAATTTTTGGTGATTTCTAGGTTATCGACACTGCTAATTACTAATATCATATTTGTTTTGTTTTAAAATGTTTGATGAGGGCAAAGATTATTTGAGAATAATGAAGTGTTTTGTTAAAGAAAATTAGTTGCTATACTCGAATCCTGCAAAAGGAGAACTTTGAAAAAAATTCCCTATTTCGTTAAATCGAACTGGACTAAAAAAAATTGTCAATTTTTTTCTAGAGGAATCCTTTATATTATGAAATCTCCATCCCAAAATATATATATATAATTTGATGTAGTTCTTTCCAAATATGACTTCAAAAATAAGAAAAAGTATTGACAACATATTGAAAAAATGTCAAAGTACTGTGAAAGTCTAATTGATTGATAATAATATAAGGTATTCCCCTAGGAAAAAATTGACAATTGTTTTTAGTCCAGTTCGATTCAACGAAATAGGGAATTTTTTTCAATGTTCTCCTTTTGGATGATTCGAGTACAGCAACTAATTTTGTTTTCCAAAACACCTTTCATTATTCTCAAATAATCTTTGTCCTCATGAAACATTTTAAAACAAAACAAATATGATATTAATAATTAGCAGTGTCGATAACGTAGGAATCACCAGAAGTTTGACGGAAAAATTTTTTGATTTGGGTAAAAAATAAAATAATGCACTGTACTCAGAACTTAATGATATTTTTAGCTATACAATTTTTTTTGAAAAATATTCAGAAATGAAAAATGACCTTATCACCACTCGTGCTTTATGTACATTTTATAGTATTGACTCCAATAAAGTCAATTAAACGTGGAATAATAAAAAACTGGAAAGCAATGGAAAATATCTGGGATTATATGTTCTGTGAGAAATTAAAGATTGTACTAGAGAATCACCCGGTGATGGTATGTGAATATCCATTAAATCCAAAGTCAGCACAGGAGAAAATGATGCAAATCTTATCCGAAATATTTATATTATCAGGTACGATCTCATAAAATAGTATATTTAAAGTAAAAAATTTACCGTTTTAGTATTATCTTTACAAAAGATACCAATGCTGATTTTACAAGCTACGAATATAAATACTGATCTTCTGGTAGATTCTGGTGATGCAGTTACTTACACAATATCCGTATATGAAGGTTATATCTTTCATTCTTTTAATAAAATTCGATCGAATTTTATTTTTAGGCTGCACAATGTCACACCGCAAATTGTATTGATTTTGCTGGTGGTGGCATAATTGATCATTTGCTTAAACTTATGGTTGAACGCAAAGATATTCGAACAATGAAGGAGAAGTTATGTAAAATACCTGAAAATACAGGAAAAACAGATGATGACTCATCAATAAAAAGAAAACATACATTATCTATATTTGGATCTAATTTTATTTTAATAGGTATTCAAGAAAAAAATAATGGATACAGTTGAAAAATTTGATGATAATATAAAACAAAAATTATTACAAAACATTGTTCTCGCTGACGGTGAGCTTTGCGATTTCGTTTATATTTTTAATAATTCTATTTTTATTTTAGGTAGCACGAATATAACTGGTTTTTTGAAGCAAAATTCTACAATGAATTACGAGATCTAGCAGGCAGTCGTATCAACGTTATTCAATATAAGAAAAGTGAACAAGAATATTTGGCTTCCCAGGACGAAGCAGAGCCGTCGGTTTCTGTTGGATCAGTTTAAAACCCGCAGGATTCTATCGGAAGTCAATAGGAATTCAGGCCGCTGGATTTTTTGACCTGGGTTATCGTGGGGCATCAATTATGGCAAAATCACTTGAAAAAGGATTATGGTTATCAAAAGCTGAATATGATGATCAAGGACCAATAACCACTAAATCGAATAAAATGTCTACTTTCAGTGACAACATAACATGATATTTATCATGGAGCAAAAGTATTAATTTCAACAAATTTTCTAACAAGAATATCGTTGAATATTTTTTGAATTGTATGATCATCGTTTGTTGAAGTTAATACAAATATTGAAGATGAAGATGGTTTATTATGTGGCTCAATCCAAAAGTTTCTGGATTCTTACCTAATCTAAGACAATTACGACTTTGGTAATTGTAGTAGTAGTATCAAGTCTTAGAAGAAAGTCCACAAAATTTTGGCTCTTAAATATTTTCCCTTTCGTTTTTTTTTTTCGTAGATTAACTGGTACACTACTAACACATATTTTTGGTATTGCAATGAATCTCATAAGAGACGAAATTCGAGTGACGATTTATTATGATTACAAAAGAAAAATTGTCACGACAACAATGCCTAGAATCTTTACAAAAAACATTTGGTGACTTTTTGTTTCACGTACAACAGTTCATAGTTGGTATGCTGCATTTAATCGTGACAGAGATCATTTTGAAGATGAATCTTGTGTTGGTCGACCAAGAAGTACGATCACTTCGGAAAACATCGATCCACATATCACATATCAAGAGATAGAAGACACCTTGTAGATTGGATCGACAGCAACTAAATATATCCTTCATGATTATCTTGGTTAAGGAAAGGTTAAATGTTGTTGGGCCCCTCATTCTTCAAGTGAAGCTCAAAAACAGGCCTGTGTTGATTATTGCCTGAAAATGCTCGAAAAGTTCGATGGTGGCAGATCAAAACCTGTTTATGATATTATTACTGATGACGAAAGCTGATTTTACTATTATGATGCAGAATCGAAGCGTCAAAATCAAGTTTGAGTTGCAAGCAATCATCCCCGTCCAACTAAAGTTCGTAGACAACTTTCTGTTGGCAAATATATGTTTGCATTTTTCTTTATAAAAATCTGGTTTTAACACAATTATTCCTCTTGAAAACGGTGCGACAGTTACAGCTAAGTGGTATATGAATGAATGTCTTTCAAATGTTTTAAAACAAGTGGAAAAACATCGATGTCTCAACGATCTCATTATTCATCATGATAATGCATCATCAAGCAAGGCGACACAAATAATTAAATGTATAGGAGCTCAACGTGTTAAACTGATGGGTCATCCAGCGAACTCACCGAATTTAAGCCCCTGCAACTTCTGGCTATTTCCAAAAATTTCCAGGACATGGATGAACTTCATGCTGCTGTCCAAGAACAAATGGATGGCCTTTGAAAAGATTTTTATCGATGCTATGAACAGTGGTTTGAAAGAATGAATAAGTGCGTTAGTGTACAAGGACATTACTTTGAACAAATAAAATGAAATTATTTTAAACTGAGCTTTCAGTAGTGCAAATCCAGAAACTTTCGGAGTGACCCACATTTTACTATGTTGAAATCGTCAATCAATAACATTATTAACAGCTATTGTTAGTGATGTTGTATGTTTATAATGACAAATTATGTTAATTTACGAAGTGGCATGACATTAGAAAATGATGGTGAGAAACCATTTCTACTACAATATGGTATAATTTATTCAACATGATTTTATATAGAAAAGTTCCGACCAATTAAAGGAAATATGCATCCAATACGTCTTTCATGTTGTCTTTTTGGGGGAAAACCGCGGTTAATCGTTGACTTCATTCGATTATGTTTAAACATTACAATATTCTTCTTTATTTAGCTTTGATCCAACAGGTTACCTAAACAGAAGTGTAAATTTATAAAATATACAATTATTTTTTTTTATGTAGACTTGGTTCAAGGATCAATCCAAATGCCAGTGGATGATTCTTTTGAGAGTATACCAGAGTTTACATTGACTTCATTTGGATGGAATGAAACTTTTTGAAATGGTGAAGTCTGATATCCTAATCTCAAAAATCAACTTGAAAAAGTTTTAAAATAATGACATGATGGTTTGTGACAGTCAGTTTCAGAGATATTTCCAGACAAAGCCTGCTTTTTAGAATTTCTACATTTTAAATGATAGAAAGCTATGAAGGTTTTAGAATAGATACTATTCAATGAGATAATAATTTCATTAATCGTGCACATTTTTCTCCAATACTTTCTTTGTATGGAAAAATTTTCCAAAAAAACAAATTTTTCAGGTTATTGGAAGATAAATTTTTGTCGACACGGAAAAAGATTTAACTAAAAAATTTAAATGCATTTGAATGAAAATAAAGGATTCTAGTGAGGAAAAGATTGGTTATTCATATTCTATCCAAACTAAACTAACAAAAAGATGACATTTCCCTGTTGGCCCGGCAGCTTGAGGATCGACAGATTTCCAATATTTTTGCAAGGATTGTTCAGAATTTTTAAACTCATTGCCCATTAAAGTGAACACGTTCTCCTGATAGTCTATGTGAAGGAAGTCGTAAATATATAGTTTTTTTCTCACTAGAATCCTTTATTTTCTCATTGAACAGTCTCAAAATTTAGGAAAAAGTGAAAATTCTCTCCCGAAACAGCGCATCTTAGCGAACAGCTTTAGTTTTAAACTTTTTCAAATCTAGTAAGCCAACAATGCTTTCAAAGACGATTCAAATGCATTTAAACTTATTAATTAAATCTTTTTCCTTGTCGACAAGCATTTACCTTCCAACAACCAGAAAACGTTTCAATACAAAGAGAGTATTCAAGAAAAATGTTCACGATTAATGAAATTATTGTCTCATTGAATAGTATCTATTCTAAAAGCTTCGTAGCTCTCTATCATTTAAAATGTAGAAATTCTAGAAATCATGTTTCGGCTGAAAATATCTCTGAAACTGATTGTCAGAAACCATCATGTCATTATTTTAAAACTGTTTCAAGTTGATTTTTTAGATTAGGATATCAGATTTTACTATTTCAAAAAGTTTCATTTCATTCGGACGAAGTTGATGTAAACCTAGGTTCGGATCGAATCCTATTAACTTAAACGGACAAAATCCTACACTTCTATAGTATAATAACGGCTGAACAGACTATGACGACATGGCAAAAAAATACAATAGTCGATTCTATAACTATCTCAATTCCGTCATGATGATTTGTTGTTTATTACAAGTTAATGTTGCATTTTTTGCGAAGACAACATCTCAAATAAAAAACTACTCTATTTATTAATTTTTACATGATTATATACACGCGTAGAATACCCAGAAATACATGTTACATAGTCGATAATAGTAGCTATAGCGAACAATAGCAATTTTTAACATATTCTTGGTAAATATCGTCTGATATTGATACATCATATGAAAATCTCTCTATCATTGAGTGATCTTTCGATAGTTTTACATATTTATAGTTATGTAAAATGGTTTATATCTATACTTCTTGTCAGAGTGAATAGTATGCTTTGTTGTTTTATAGTTATGTTTTCGATCAAACATAAATATTTGTTATTATCGAAGTTGTACGACAAATATCTTACTGATTGATAAATTCCACTCTAATGAAGGTAGAATCAAACTTGGAACCGGTCACGTTTTTTTGGGACGGATCGGACCGGCCGGTCAATATCTGTGATTGTACCAGCAAAAACCGGTGAATTTTAACGTCTAGTTTAATAAATGATACAAATTGAAATATATGTCTAAAGTGCTTTAATTAAAAATAAAATCCTCCATTGAAATCTAATCTGGTTTAAAAAGACGTATAATTCACAAATGTAGTTGATCAAATTTAGTTTGGTTTAAGAATCTATAATTTTTGTCTCCATGAAAAAAAGGAATGGAGGACTTTTTTATAGGGTTGTTATTGAACTTATTCTAAAACACATATTCATCTTTCTTATACCCACAGAAAACACTCTTCTGCTCAAAAAGAAGAAGAGAGAATTTAGTGATTAAAGTTATAGATTTGTTCTTAGTTTGTCTCAGTACACCCTGTATGATTACATAATCCTTATCATTTTTTTAGAGTAGGTGGTTGGTAGTCGAGCAGAGATTGTGCAAATTGTTTTTAATCTGTTTCAAACTAGTTTTGATTATCGAACCTCTATGATATTTATAGAGCAGGAAATATGAAAAGGTAGAAAAAAAATATAAAATTATTTTATATCTGTTATAAATTATCACTTACTACCAAATCTTTGTAAAATATTTCGTTTATCATGTTAAATACAAACATATTTTGTGAACTTCTAACTAAATCAATTATTTCAACTTGTTTATGGAGTTATAATCTTAATGCAAATATTTTATATTTTTTCTAATATTTCAGCGATTTCGAACTCAACTGAATTTTTATGTAAACAATGACATAATCACAATAACTATATTTAAATAAAAAACAAATTAATAACAGAATTAGATAAAGGCAATATTTTAATACATAATAAAACA
>JAJEKB010021351.1:501979-513769 GCA_022393335.1 Macrotrachela quadricornifera
TAAATAATTAATTTTCTACTTTCACTTAATTGTTGTTTTATTATGTAAAACAAATTAAGTTGTAATTTTGCGCCTAATAAAAAATGAATTCTGCCTAAGTTCAATTTTGCGTGCAGCATATATATAGATTTATACGTGTATTTCTTATTTGTGCATCAATTTTACCTTCATTTTATCAGTAATGACTTGAGGAAGGAAGATGTGCTCTTTAAAAATCGTGAAATAAATAAATTGAGTGAAAAAAGAAGAATAACATGCTCATCGAACAAACATTATATCTTAGCTAGCAATCAGTAAACGAGAAAAGCTTATATCTCTTTCATGAAAAATAAAACAATAATCATTTCTAACCTTGCAAAAATAAGCTGTTTTATAAATATAAAATTGCTCATTTGAGATACGAGTCTCTTAGTACATCATTTTAATGTAAACCTGCAGTAGGAGCGCAAAATATAGCACCACTTATTGATTGAAATCCACTGAATAATATAATTGAAGACAACTTTCGAGATTGCATATCATTACAAAATTAATTTAGTAATGATTTTTTATGAAGCCTTTCTCAGCTCATATTGAAATTTTCAATTATTAACATATGATATTTTTATCTGTTATAATCTAAAATCTCCGAAAAACGACAATAAAAACGGTAAAAACAGGCCGGTGCGGTTCCATGTATGATCCCTATAGTATAGCACATGAGGACTCATGGGTATCCCTATTAGTGTAGGGCTTCAGGCTTTCTAAGGGGATGTTTTCTCTTGACCTTTGTCCCTGATATAAACCCAACTAACCACCACAGACAAACTATTTTTTTTTCATATGACCTTATCATATAAAATTTAAACTGAATAAAGAAAATATCCATTTTGCTGCACAAAAGAAAACCAAACTTTGCCAAAGATCTAATAGAAAAAAAGACCTATTAAAAAGATTTTTCATTTATTATTTACAAAATTTTCTCACAAATATTTTTTTAAAAATTTATTAATTCTTTCTTTCTCTATGATATTTAAAAATATCATTGGTTATTTTAAGCTATGAAAAATTTAGAAAACATTTTAATATCAACTTAAAATTGATAATTTGAAACTATTTGTATAGCATAAAAATAATTTTTCTGACATTCTCCAAGTAAAAATCAGATCAACGAATGCGATCATTGAATTTCGGCTTCTAAATTCTGGCTATTTTTCAAAGGTTTCAGGTCTCAAATGGCATCTTTTTGACAAAAACCTTTTAGAATTCCACGGATTGGCCTTTCAAAACCACTGAATTTACAATATGATGATTGAATTTAGTGAAGTTAAACAAACCAAAACACCAGTTGTTCTGATTTCAAACAATCATGATAAAACTAAGGCTTTCTATATAAAATTGTCCAATTAAAATGGATTTGTCTACAAAAATAAAAGATCGATTGATTGTGACATACAGCATTAATATTTCTAATTTAATCAACTTTTTAAAACAGTTTTCTTTTATTTTGAATTGATTCGATATTATAATCGAATTATGTAAAAGAGAAATTTTTCTAAACTAAAAAATGCATTGAAAGAAAATAAGAATTTCTTTAATTATGCATGAAGAAATTTATTTCTAAAATATTTTCTTAAAAATGATCTTGACAAGAACATTTTCCATTTGGATAAAAATGATGAATTCGATTCGTATCACGAACTATAATCAAACACTGGTATATTTGAGCAATCATTTTTGTAACTAAATCTAGAATTAATAAGAAAAAAATTATTTTAACAAATAAAATAAATGGTTAAACTAACGACAATCTCCACAAATACGAAGATTTTCAACAATTTGAATACGAGTTGGTTTTGGACGTTGAATTAAGTTAAAAGCAATTGCAAGTCGTTCACTATGTCCACATAACACGGATTCAATGGTTTCATCATTATTTAATTTTCGTGTTATCCATGATTTATCAGGTTTATAACCATGTTTAATTAATTGATTTGTTAGTTGTTCTAATTTTTCATTAATTTCAGATAAATATGGATGTGATTGCTCATGAGCTCGAAATTTCTGTTAAAAAAATTTTCAATAAAAGTATTTTTAATCTCTACCTCCTCGTTTTCTACTATGATCCTGGATTTAAGTGCATCTTAGATGCCGCTCTGTAGTGAATATATAGTAAATAGTAGGCACCACAACTTAGAATATCATTAACAGCACATGTAAATAAAACATATGCTTTAAATTAAGGATTTTGTTTTATCCGTTAGTTATTATATAGTTACAGCGTGTTAGGTATTCACTATAAATTGCAGACCATTGGGATTTCTTGAAGTTATTTACACTATAATAAGATCAAAAACTTATCTTTAGTATAGTAAGAAATC
The DNA here is from genome assembly GCA_022393335.1 of Macrotrachela quadricornifera. NCBI lineage: Eukaryota > Metazoa > Rotifera > Eurotatoria > Philodinida > Philodinidae > Macrotrachela > Macrotrachela quadricornifera. Next base: position 504,340 of record JAJEKB010021351.1, read on the forward strand.
CCAATCGGCCTAGCATGCAGTTCATTTGCGAAAATTTCGGGAGCCTAAATTCAAATTTTAATTTATCATTTAATAGGACGTGTTATCATCTATCTTCCGTAGATGAGCCACTGAGCCCTTGTCGAAATATTTCGCATTTTGTAGCACAACACTGTGATTCTCTTTAGGTAAACCTGAATAATCAACTATGAGAGGTCCCTTTATTCGACTCTCTTCGATTTGATCTTAATCCAAACTGAATTGAATACAAACACCCCAAAGAGAAAAAGAAGCAAAGTATGCACATGTGAAGGCATGTCAGCAACATGCCTATAACCATCAACTTTCGGATTTCGACTTGAAACAATGCACTAAGAAAGGTCTTAATGAGACTAGTTAATCCTAAAAGTTGTAAATTTCTTAGTCGTTCGTATCCTTAAATATGAACACTTAATGTTTTGTGCTATAAATAATATGAAAAAGAGTATTTTGCCTTATATTCGTATCTCGGGACAGAAAGAATTCAAAGATCTGAAACTTTTCGAATAACCTACTCTCATTAAGATCTTTCTCTATGCAAAGTTTCACGTCAAAATCCGAAAATTAATTATTCAGGTGAATCAGTGGCGTAACCAGCGGAGAGCAATTGGAAAAATTGCTCATGGATTTATTGAACTATGCACTGATTAAATAGTTATTGCCCATAGATATTTTTGAAATCATGGCAGTTGCCCTTAGCCGTCTATAACTTATAATAGTTTGGCTGATGAATTGACTGAATATGGCGACAGGAATAAGTTAAGAGTACAAACCCTTTTCAGGATGTTCATTCCTCATTAAAACCAACGTAATGCACATAATCTTGAATCAAAAGTGATTTCGCAACTAAAAATTGTTCTTTTTCTCCTTTTTCTGCCCACTGTGCTCTCTCCATTGGCAACTGGAATCACCATTTGTGAAAGATACGAGAAAATAAAGAAATTGTGGAATTTGAAAACGATGAGGAACATTTTTTATAGTAAATTTTATGAACTATGTATTGCTAAAAAGAATGTATTTTTCATCGCTCTATCTTTTGAAATAACAAGTCAAAATAAAAACGAGAATTTTTCAAAACAACAGCGTCTTAACTTACAGTCAACAGACATTTTTTAGAATTTCTGCGGTATATTAGTCGATGCAGAAATCTACTATTAGTTTACATACGTTTCGAAAGTTTCACAATAACTCGAGGACTTCCACATGCTAACAAATATCATTGATCGATGAGTCTCCATTGGCCAGCTGGAAGGCAATTGAAGAGAAAGTTAATATATTAGGTGTGTAGAATTGTTTTTCCAGGTGAATCACACTATAATTTCAAACAGCATACATCACTAATTTTATAACAAAGAGATGCTTATTTAACAAAATAGGTCAAAAGAAGCATGCTTTTTTTTAGGCATCAATTTCGGCTTGTTCAGCGTTTCCTTTTGCCAATGTTTTAACAACATGGGTATATTATTCAATCCCCTTTCTTCATCACAACATTATTAGATCAATCGAATGGCTGTATACAAAGAGATAGATGTCCGATAGATCAGGACACATGATTGACATATGGAACAAGCTAGCGCTCTATTTATAAATTTATTTCATCAGTGACGCTTCTGAAACCATTTTGTGGAGAGAGAGGGATAAAGAGTTAAATTATTTTAACTTACATGAATTTCTCCTTTAATAACAGTCCAAGAATAACCAACAACTTTTTTCGTATGTGATAGTTTTAATTCTTGTCGAACATTTGATAACATTGATTTATTTCCAGTTAAACCATATGTATTAGCAAGAAGAATTCTAGCTGATGTAAGATAATTTTCATTATTAGAAAAATTATGTTTAATACGATAAAAAATTTTTTCTGATAATGAAACATTTTTTGCATTTCGAGCAGATGAAAGTATTGACACTTAATTTCATTCGAAGATATAATAATAAAACAAAATTAATTCAACTTACTATACATTGGAGCAGAAGGATTATGGGATTTTTCATATTCATCAATTAATTGTAATGCTTGATCAAAAAGAAAAACTCGACTAGTTGTATCAATCTACGCAAAGAAAAAACATTAAATTTAAGATTAAATTTAATGAAAATCATTGACCATTGCTGCATAAATTTGCTCTGTTCTTTGATTCGATGGAATTTTTTCAAAGATCTTCCAAGCTTGATCATAAAGACCCGAATGAGAACAAGCATTTAATGTACATACATAAATAACATTATCTAACATATTCGATGGAACTTTATAAAACAATTCAACTGCTTCAATACCCATTCCATTTAAACCATATGCATTTACTAAAGTTATAAATCAATTTCAATTAACTATCGTGTATCTTATGAAGAATTGTGTTGTTGATAGTTTTAAAATTTCTCCTCGATTATTTCACGTTGCATTTTTTAGTATATTCTATTTATTTAACAGAATAGAATGATGAAAGCAACAGATGTAAAGTATAGACATTCGTTATGTGCAATTCGTTGCTTTTTAAAACCTTTGAATCTAGTCATATATGATTTTGGTAGAAAATTTCAAGCGTTAATTTTTAACCTAAAGAGTGTTTTAATCACAGGGATAGTAAAGGAAAAATTTTTAAAATATTAATAACACAAATCTTTATGGAACACTTTATATTTTGTTTTTATTTCAAAATAATAATTACTCATAGCTCCAAAATAAACACTATTTGGATGTTCAATCATATTAAATATTTCTTTGCTTTTATCTGGTGAACCAATTTTACCCTATTGAAATTATTAAATTTAGAAAAAATCTTAATTAATTAATGTAAAATTAAGAAATTTTACCCATAAATCAATTAATCCAACTTGAATCCATGAATTTTTTACGAAATTTTTTGGTATATCACAAAGCAATGATTGACATAATGAAAGATCACCAATTATTGATAATGCATTAATAAGTAATACATAACTCATTTCATCTGGAATTATATTTTCTTGTTTCATTCTTTGAAATAATTTTAAAGTTTTTTCTGGTTGATCTTTATTATTATAAAATTTCATCATTGATCCATAAGAAATAATATTTCGATCAATTCGATCAAATAATAATTCAGCACTTTCAAGATCATCACATTGAATAAACATATTTAAAACCATATATAATAAATCGTTTGATTGATTAGTATTAATATTTAATTGATTAAAGACTTTTTTACCCAAATTCAATGCATTTTCAGTTTTTAATTGAGCACAAGCATTAAAAAATATCCGTAAAACAATTTTGCTTGGTTTTTCTATTTGAAAGAAAAGATCAATAGCACGTTCTTCTTGTTTATGTAAAATAAGACCTTAAAGAAAAAAAAAGAGAATAAATTAAAATAGCATAAATCATCTTACCATTCATCATTATACTAAAAGTATATAAATTTTTCTTCTGTATTTGATTAAATAATTCTTCAGCTTTAGATATATTACCACATTTAATAAACATTTGTAAAGCAGAAGTTATTACTACGATATTATTATAGAATTTTTTAGGCATTCGATCAAATATCGATTGTCCAAATTGTAATGAATATTGATCAGCAATATCTGTACAAATTTTAAACAAAATACTATAAGTATATTCATCTAATGTAATATTAGTTTCTTTAAAAATATTTAATGCTTCTTCACAACAATTATTTTCGACAAGACCTATAATAAAATTAGAGAAATCAAATTTTTGAATTTAATTCGAAAAAAAATAATATTTTACCTTTAAGAATAGTATTAAACATTGCTGTTGTTTTATTATTACTCTTCATAAAAATTTGTTTACTTTTTTCATGATCACCACATTTCACTAACATAGAATATTAAAGTATTATAAATGAAATTATTCTATCAAATAACTCACTATATAAACGAATTAGATTAGCTTGAATAAAAGAATTATTCATCATAGAAGATGATAAATTTTTATGAATATCTTTGGCACGTTTTATATCATCAAGTTCAATACAAGCTTTTAAAGCTTGATTTACAGCTAAACTGGTATTTTGTTTTTTGTCTTTTTTAATTTGATTTTCATATAAATCAATAGCCTTTTGAAATTGACTATTGTCATTGAGTTTTTTCATTTTAAAACTTAAATCGAGAAAAGTAGATAGAAAACGACAAGAAGACAATCGTATTAAACGAATCATCTATAATAATAGGTGATATTGAATATGGACAATTTTTCATATTAAAATTATCGAAATCTAGCAGATATATGAAAAAACTTATATTTTTATTCTTCGTTGATAATCGGATTATTTTTGTCTACTCTTAAGGATGTTCAGTTTAAAATCTTTTCTTATCAATTGACGAATTCATACAGTTGAGAGATATAAAAGCCCATTCGGAAAGTTTTCATGGATAACTCTTAAACTATTCAAACGATTTATGTGGTTTTTAAACAATATTATAGTATATTTTCAGTTATATGTCTGTGTTTATAAACATTAGAATAAGAATAGTTTGATTAAGGACCAAATTTGGGTCATTTGGCGTAGTAACATGACAAATTCGAGTCGATTCTAACATATAAAGACAAGATTTAAAATATATTTGAGATGCTTTTTTAAAAAATTAGTACACTAGTGGAATCGACAACTCTTCAGAAGATCTTCATAAATTGTCGAGGATGAATTGAATAAAGTTCGTGATGCTTGTGAAAATGAGTCACTATCGAATGTGTGCGCTGTTGCAACAGTATGGTTCATTTTAAGAGTAACAACATATCGAGTTATGACTGAACATCTTCTTACGAAATAAATTGGAGTATAATTTATACAAGGATTTTATGAAAAAGATTCACAAAATTGAGTCGATGGTATATTAATGTAATGTTAATGTTAACGAATATTAACAAGCAAAAAGGTTTGGTTTATTTTAAACAAAGCTTCTTTTCGTTTACATGATGTAATGATAAATATAAAGTAAAAACTAATAACGGAAATAAATTAATTTGAATTTAACTTTATTTTATATTTTTTTCAAATATTTTGAAAATGACAGATGTATGTATCTCAGTAAAACGTAATCATTCTCAACGTTTTTTCTGATCTGAATTATATAGAATGGAACTTCAAAGAAAATACTATTTAAAAAGTATTTACGTAGAATTTCCAGCCTTTTCGAACACCCTGTATTGGGGTAATAATAAATGGCCGAATTTCAGACCGAAGACCGAAGCGACCGAAAGACGTTGATTGGTTGTACATTAAATATAAATAATTACACTTTTCTTATTAGATGGCGCTCTCGTATAATGCATGTCATGTAAATAGAACATAGCAGCTAAATATTTCAGCTAAACAGTTATGAACTTGGTATCTAAATTAACATACATGTCGAGCGTTGTAAGATTGTAATATAACTACATTTTTTTTTATTGGAAATAGAATTATTCAAATTGTCTTTAACAATTTTGTATATGAATATATATTAGAGAGCAACACGGTGTTTGAGTACTTCATATCAGCAGTGTATCGATTTTCGGTGTGATGAATAGCAGTTTTGTTTGTATTATTAATTGGTTTAGTGAATATATCCTTAAAAAAAAGAACTGATTTTGATGAACTCAAACAATGATATGTCATTCATTTCCTGATTTATTATAATTAACAACAGGAATAAAGAAAAACCATTAAACAAGAGAACATAACATGAGTTACATAAAAAATAATAATATGCTACAAGTAGTTAATAGTAAATTAAATTACAATTTTCTTTTTTTTCTAAGTTGACTTTCTGTATTATCAACATGTTTACCGATGTTTTTACTATAAAAGAAAAAGAGAAAAATGATTTTTTAAGATAGACAATATCATTACCAATTTTTAGTTAAAGCTGATCTAGATCGAGTTGTAACACCGGGTTCAAATGGTAATGGTGGTGAATTTTCATCATTTGGTATTCGATGAGTTATTTTGACTGGACTAAATATATGTAGAAAAGAAAAAAAAATTAGTAGAAAAATAAAAGTTAGTTGTTCTTTCACGCCAATACAGGTTAGCGAAAGGATAACATAAATAGTTAAGAAGAAATAAATTTATAATTTTTTTTACGATGAATATATAAGTAAAGCAATAACCTAATTTATCTTGAAAGAAATACTGAATCATCAAAAGCTTTCCAGAAAAATTACATTCATCTCTTGTTTTATCCGCAATATTCTGCAAAGACTAACAAAAATAAACCTAGAAGATTAAATCAAATTATAAAAAAATTCGAATTTTGTAGTTGCATCAGTGAAGCTTCACCAGTAACTGTATAGGAAAAGATAAATCAAATTTTCCTAAATTGACTCACCCAATCTGTTTATCTTTTTTATCTTTATCTTCATCTTCATCTTCATTGTCGATAGACACTGAAGTAACATACCTAGCCCTAAAAAGTATTTGAAATAACTCAAGGTAATAATAAATAAATGTCTTACAAAACTCTTTGAATAATTCGAATTCGTCCATCGGATATTGCATAAGTATCACGTAAACGCTTATGACATTTTGGTGCAGATTCAATAAAGCCGGTTTCTTCATAAATTTTAATAAATGAATTAACAACCAGCTTGATTTCATCATCGACTGGTAAAACAATAAATTTTTCTGTAAAAAAAATATATTACATTTGCTTTTTATAAGAAAAACAAACTTGTTGCTTTATCTTTTTCTTTAATTTGCATCATTAATTGAACTACATCATTTTGTTTTTCAAGAGTATAAATACGATTAGAGTTGACCTTGTCAAAATTAGATACTGATTGATTATCTTCAATACCTACAGAAAATGAAGCCAAAAATGAGAAATATTTTTAAAAAATCGTTACCTTTAGTAACAAATTGATAAAGACGAGATTGTAATTGTTTGTTTGCTGCTGGATAAGGTTGTGGTATATTTTCATCGTTATAAGCTTTTTTAACTGCCAAATAAATCTCTTCTAACACATAGAAATATAAACATATTTATTAAAAGAAAAGTATGCTACCTGTATTTTTCATTGAATTAGCAAGCTTCATTATATATTTTGATGCACAGGCTTAATATATCTGAAATAAAGTCATTATAAGAGCTGGATTATTACATAATCATTTTTTTCTAATAAATCTTTTACGTAAATCACCAAAGTAAAATAAAAAAGAAGAAAATCATAGACAAAAATAAAACATAATGATAAAAAAATTGTATAAGTATGTCGAAAAGCGACAAGTAACATTTTTTACACAATGGAAAAATATCAATGTTTACAGTAAAAAATACGAGTAACAAATGAAAATATCTTATATAAAACAAACGATGAAAGCATACTGTTATTAAATGAGAATCAAGAAACCGGATAAAGTGTCTGACTAAAGCGAAATACAATTTGTTATTATTCAAGACAAGAAAATCATACGAAATACAGTGATTAAAATGTTCATTGAGATGATACCCAGTGAAAAAATGTCTGGTTATATAAGATTTTATCTATTTCAATCGGATTTTTGTGCAACAAAATCAAAATTATAATTGATTGGAATCTTCCTAAATCAACAATAATTTGATTTTTAACCAAAAATAATCTTCTAAATCTAGTATAATTTTAATTTTAATCGAAAAATATTTTACTTTAATCAAAACTCCATTTGATTTACAGGAAGAGCTTTGATTAAAAAATAATCTTCTAAACCAAGTATAATTTTGATTAAAATAAAATATTTTTTGATCAAAATTAAGATTATACTAGATTTAGAAAATTATTTTTGGTTAAAAATCAAATTATTTTTGATTTATGAAGATTTCAATCAATTATAATTTTGCTTTTGTTGCAAAAAAATCCGATTGAAATCTTATATAATCGGGCATTTTTTCACTGGGTATCTTCAATTAATTCCTACTATATTGCAAAATAAATTATTTACATTAAACTTGTACAGAGCTTTAAAGTGACTGGCATCATTCATTTTTGTTGAATAAACATATATTGATTTTGTTGTGGTGGCATAATGGTAAAATTTGTTGGTGTTATGAAACGAACTGATTTAATTAATTTTGGTGTAGGTGCTGTAACAGATGATGACGAAGAAGAAAAGTTGAAAACGTTTTGAGGTGAAGATGTTATTGGCAAGGTGTTAATTGGTAATGATACAGATGAGCAAGGATTAGTATCTTCTGATAATTTATTAGTAGTTAATGTAGTTTTATTGGACGTAAAATATGAAGATGAATGAATGTTTTCCTTATCACATCGACGCGTACGTTTTCCACCGGCTTTTGTGATTTTATCTTCAATTCTCTTTCTTTTTTTTTCATGTCCAAGATTTATTTTACCATCAGTATCTTCAATTGGCATACCTATAAAAAGAGGAAAGGAACATTAGTAAGTGGTGTATGTGTTTATAATTTTATACGAAACCTAGATAAACTTTGACGGCTAATACATGTGCACACGTCTGTACAATACTTGGACAAGAACATCTAAAAAGACGTTTACGATCGTTCATATGAACGGCATGAACGACTTCTTGATCTAATGAACGAACAGTAAAAACTTTAGACTTGGTATTGAATTGAACCAAATCTTGTTCGTTAAGTAAATTAGCACGTGCATTATTAGTCAATGTTTCACGACGATAAGTACCATTAGCAATATTTGATAAAGAAGATACAGTAGTCTGATGTTCATCATTCGATACTGTTATATTCTCAACAATATCATCATTATCAACAGATATTGATAAAGAAGCTTGTTCTTCCGATAAAGCACATGTATCATCAGGTTCAGACACAGGTGTCTGTTGCTTGAGTAACATAGTTTTCATTCGATTAACAGCTTCATCAGGTGAAAATGATGTGACAAGAGATAAATATGATCGATCAGTTTTTGAATCCATATAATCGTGTAGTAAATGATAATCACCTATATAAAACAGAAACAAAAGTACGCATTGAAGATTCAAAATGAAAAGAAGATGAAAAAAACATTGCACTTACCAGCACCACAAAAACCACGCTTTATCTCGTTCACATAAAAACCAGTAACTAGATAAAACATTTGAGCAAGTGAATCCAAAGATAGCTCCTTCCATGCAAGCCATCTCTTGAATACAGCATTTAAACTTTCAATTGGATTTGTAGTAACACCTGATATTTCATTGAAAAGATTTCGTTCACGACTTGTCCATCCACCTGGTAAATAGAAAAACAAAACATGATAAACGGAGAATTTCTCTACCTAAATGGCTCAACTTGTTCTGTGCAAATAAGTCAACACATTCTCTAACTATAATCTAGTATCGAGGAATACATCGACAATTTCTTTACTTAGATGACTCGACTCATCCTATGAAGATAAGTCGACATATCCTTTAACTATAATTTATTGTTGAGAAATAGATAATAATTTTTTCTAATTAGATAAGTCGACATGTCC
>JAJEKB010021351.1:513779-546387 GCA_022393335.1 Macrotrachela quadricornifera
GACTCATCCTACGAAGATAAGTCGACATATCCTTTAACTATAATTTACTGTTGAGAAATAGATGATATTTTTTTTAACTAGATAATTCGACTTATCCTCCGTAGATAAGTCGACATATCCTTCGGATATAATAAATGATTGAAGAATGAGTCACATTTTTTTCTACTTAGATAACTCGATGTATCCTTTGGAGATAAGTCGAGTTATCTATGTTGAAAAAATTCTGATCTACTTATTCTTCAACCATAAATTATAGTCAAAGGATATGTCGACTTATCTTCATAGGATAAGTCGAGTCATCTAAATTGAAAAATTTCTGACCTGTTCCTCAACGGTAAATTACAGTAACAGGATAAGTCGATATATCTTTTGCCTATAATTTATCGTTGAGAAGTATAGATCAAATATCTTTTAGTTAGATATCTTGACTTATCCTTTGGAGAGAAGTCGGCATATCCTGTAACTATAATCTAGTGTTGAGGAATAGATCAGAAATTGTTCTACTGAGATAACTCAACTTATTCTTTGACTATAATTTACAGCTGAGAAGCAAATCGAAAATTTTTTTACTTAGATAACTTGACTTATTCCATGCAGACGACTTGATTGATCCTCTGAAGATGAGTCTGTAGATGATTACGTTAATATTTTGATGAATGACTATCATTGCAGAAGTAAGTTTTTTTTTCTCTTTTAATACTCTAAATGAATCACTGAATTCTGTGACAAGATAGAATGCTATAGGGAAAATTTACTATCGAATTGGACGAGGTAGATTTACTAGCATGTGTTACATAAAAAATAAATTTTCAACGAACCAATTTCATCAATTGTTGGTAGTAGATATGTATCAAACCAATCACGGAACTTTGGTGGCCACGTAGGAGAAACATTGTTGTATTTGTTGGTGAAATCAAGTTTAGATGGTGCTCGCATTAAATTCGTAATGGTATCAATAACATTACTTATAATTTCTCTTTTTTTCTTTTGAAGAAAATTTGGATCTTGTTCATCAGCATCAGCAACTTGTTGTGTTGGAAGATAATAATGTTTAATAGCTGTTTTCAAATTTTTTCCTAAATGATTCCAACACCGATGTTGATCTATGTTTGGATAATAAAATCTGAACGCATTTTTTAAAGCAGCTTCGCAATCTGTAATAAGTACACAATGATTTCCAAGTTCCGGAATTTCTTGATGCAAAATTTGGACAAATCGTTTATGTGATTGTTCACGTTTAAAATCATGTAAAAGAACTATAAGTGGAATAATTGGTTGTTCAACGAACATAATATGTCTGTATGCAACAATCTAGAAAGAGAGAAACAAGGAACAAAATCATTGTTATATTTTAGTCTGTTCTTACTGAAACATATATTTCACCTAAAGAAAACGTCGTATCATAGTATAAAGGTACGGTTTCTTTTGTGCTACGTAGTAGTTTGCAAAACTGTTCTTTCATTTGATCATGGATTAATACAATTAGTAATTCAGGTTGTATTTGAAGTAATTTAAAGTAACCATTTAAATCAAGTGATAATAATACAAGGTTTTTTATTTCATCATTTGTAATTCTTTGTTGTTTTAAAAATTTTTGACGACGATATTCACATTGAGCAACGTTTCTTGGTGCATCATCTCCTTCATTTGTTGCAATAAGATGTTTGTAAGCTTTCGAGCCCGACATATGTGTAACGAGAGTGTCAATTTGTTTAATTGTTGATGATAACGTACATTGAAATAAATGAGATGTTGCTAGTTTAGAATTACCATGAGGACGTCGTGTTGCAATATCTAAATTTCCTAAAATAAAGAGAAAATATATATGAAATAAGATCAAAGTTTGGTCCACATTATAATATATCCTTCCTATTTATCGTATTTCCTATAGTCTACTTATCATATTAGTGCTTCAGAAAAACATAGTTTAGTTTTTTAATAGAAATATTTCTCTCAATTCTCAAAATAATGGATGCGTTATATTGTACGGCTGCGTTTTGCATTTTAGTTTTGACTCAACTAATATATTCAATTACAAAAACAGAATACATCACAGGATGCAGCTTCAAAAGCTCTACAATCTACACAAGACAGCTTTTTCTATAGTTGAACATTTTGCTTTCAAAATCGACAAAACTCGAAGCAACCAAATATCGACGCTGCAAAAAAATCGTTTTTCTTCTATACAAGTAATTTCTTCTATCTTATTCCATCTTTTCATCATCTGATAAATTTTATTTTAAAAAAATAAATCATAACATGTAGCTTGAAAAACGCTACAATTATACAAAGAACAATTTATTTTAAATGTGTTTTACGCTTTTCAAATAAGCGAAATTTTGTGCGACTAATAAATTATCGTTTTCGCATTGTCGAAATTTGATCTTTCCAAATTTTGTTGATTTTAAAAGTAAAAAGTATAACTGTAGAAAAAGCTGTCTTATGTAAATTGTAGAGCGTTTCACGTAGGACCTAATGGTACATTTTGTCTCTTTTTGAGTACAATATATTAAGTAAATAAAAGCCGAAAACGCAAAATGCTGTCATAAAATATAGCACAATCGTTATATAGTGTAACTTAAAAGTGCTAACAGTTATGCTAGTTCTTCTTTTGTCTTATTATAGTGTTTACATGAAGATTAATATTTGGACAATTAAATCATGAAAAACCATTGTTTCAGAAAAAATGGTGAAAATTACAATTTCTTTAAAGTAAGGTGTAACGAATCGTTTACTAAAAACAAAATAACTTTAATCATTTGTTTAAAAATAAATTATCTATATCTGTAGCTTGTCTTCTCGCGTAGCATTTTATTATAAAAAAATTTTAGAACTTTGGTTGCTCTAGCTCTTTCTATATTCGTTTAGATAAATTTTGTCACTTGAAATTAAATAAAATTGCATACCGATATAACATACTATTACATCTAAATTGCTTTTTTTCGAAATATAGACATGTTTTACACAACGTGCATCTTTTTTTTTATCCGAATTTATACAAGTATAATATGTTTTTATATAATCAGGTTGTTGACGAGAATATGATATTGATTTCTCGTTTTTCCAAAAATATCCATCAAGTTTCCATATATCTATAAATACATATCATATTGAAAGTGTCATTACGTTAAAAGTAACTCTTACCTTGAGTTTGTTTCGTCAACAACAATCGATATACTACATTGGATACTATAGAATCTGGTAAACTTTCTAATTTCTCGTTATTATCGAGTATAAAGTTTAGATCATCAACTGTTAATCGAGTAAGTGGACGATGTATTGCTAAACAACGAGAAAGTGCTTAACGATAACATTTATATGAGAAACCTACTTAAATTAAGATCATCACAATCTTCATTCATTACTGTTAAATCGTAAAAGAGAATAATAATGAAATTATTACATTTAACACTTATTACACCTAAAAATAAAAATAATTTCCAAAAGGAATTAAAAAAACTTTTTTTTATTCATTTTAGTAACAATGGCAACGTAATATTTTTCATTAATTTTCAGTTAATCTGTGAATATTTTATTCAATTATTACGTTTACTCTTTTTTAGAAAATTTGGAATAAAAAAGATAAAACATGGACGCACAGTTATTGGATTATGTAGTATAGCGAGATGACCAATCAGCTTTTTCGGTCGCTTCGGTCTTCGGTTTCAACTTCGGCCAATTATTATTACCCCCTGTATTGACGCTCATCAAAAATAAACGTTATGGACTAAAACAAATGACAATACACAAAAAAAACCACTAAAAAAGATGGCATTAGTGGTCGATAGCTGAAATTATATAAATGTTGATATTTTCTTACATTTGTATTTGTTGATCCTCTTATTGCAATTGTCTGTTGATTAAAGTGAAGAGAAATATCTAGGCATGATAATCATATATATCGATATTCGTAAATATAATCTTAATCTTCCAGAAGGAAAAATTCTTTCAACAAGTCACTTCATTATACACAGACGGCAATTTTTTTATAATCAAATTACGGTATTAAGAAGCAGACTAATACGAAATCGAGCATTTTGACTATAGAGTGTCATATGAAAGACTTTAACCTATTTTTTCTGTGGTCGTAAATGAAAGAGCATGTAATTTTACCTACAAATTCCAAATTTAAGTCCTCTCTAAACTATTTTTATATAGATATGAAAAAAAACCATTGAAAATGTCTGAATGAAATTCTAAAAATAATGCTCATATTTTTTCTATAAAAGTTGTTTGAATCAAATTAAATAAGATTTCAAAAAATAGAACAAATTTCGTTCTGCAAAACTATATATTTGAATTATCTTCAAATAGGTCGAGTAATGACCAGGATTAAGACAAATGTAATGGAACCAAGTATTTTGAAAGAATATAATCTTACTCTGAATTATTCAAATTCGTCCATAACTAGTGTCATAGTAGCTATAGATATAATGTATTATTGATTCATATGTAAAAGGTTAATGTAAAAGAGTTGATCAAGCAGAATATACACTTATACTTGGTCATAGATTGAGGACAATTGCTCGAAATATGCAGGAGTTTGTCTATGCTACACTTTTCAATATAGGTTGTCAACCTTTAAATTCATTAACAGCTACTACATTTTTGATCCCATTAAGTGCCATTTCTGAGAATGCGGCAGTGACCCATCTAATCATAATATCAGATTCTTTTCCCCCAAGTATTATCGATGTACGTAGTGTAATTATTGATGAAGCAAATCATTTATCTGTCGACATAATATTGCATCTTATAGTTGATGAGATGACAACATCAGTAAATTTATCATTTTTAGTTGAAGATGAATTCACATACTTTGCTGAAGATCAACATCACCTTCCTAATGCAACAATAACTATATCTAGTGTCCACTTCAGAGATAAATGATCGTGGACATTTTTTTATTAACTTTTCATAGGGATAAGATAGAGACCTGAGCCTTTCACCGTTGGAAAGAGCAAACGAAGAAGTAACGAATCATATATGGAAAGATTTTGTAGCCGCTTTCCCAAAGGGTTTGCATAAAACTTGAAGAAAAACAGCATGCTTTTCATTGTCACGATATTGATTTATCGATTAGGAAGTGTGCGATAGAACCACGAGACAAAGAGCTACAAAATCATATTGAGGTTCTATCCATGATCACTAACAGTAAGATATTCAAATCATCGAAGCACAATTTATCACCTGATTTTTTTAGCAAAATAATTGAAAAATAAAAGTTTTTGTAGAATTTTCATGGATAAATCAATTTTTGAATGTAGAAGAAAAAAGCAATTTTTTGAAAACGTTTGACTAAAACTTTTAGGAAAGTTGTTAAAGAATCTTCAAATATATGGTTCGATGCGTCTTCTTCTGCTCTTTTCAACGATAAAACTCGAAAATCTCTATCTTGTTTCTTGAAAAAGCTAATCGAAAAATGTCCACGAACACTTATCTCTGAAATGGACATTAGTAGAGATCTTAGAAATAAAAATATATTAACCAGTAATTAGTATAGTCAAACAACCATTGCTCCAGTTCTACTAGATACATATCAAATACCGGACTCAAGCTGATAAATATTCATCTTCTACAAATATAATTATAATTGATCTATTATCTCGTAGACAAATAGTTGTCATATTTCTTCAACATCACGTTATTACATCGACCATATTCGAAAATGAATGTCGTGAGAGTAAGTAAAAAAGCATACCATGATTGCGATTTCCATCATATTTAAGGGTCTCATTAGACGGTTTTGATCGAATAAATAGTGTAATTCCATTGTATTTCGCGTACTTGTCTGTACTCTGTTGTACTCTTCGTACTCTCGGAGTACAAGAGTATGCCGTTTTCTTCTTGCCTATTACTTTATTATAGAAATGGTGATTATATATATATAAATATGAATGAGCTAGAAAAAAACCAAACATTATGAAAAGAAAACATGATGAAGAAGAGAAGTATCCAACTGAAGGAGACATGAATTTGACAGTACTGAATTTTGCAGTTGACTTTGGGTAATTGTCGGAAATTCAGTTTCAGTGAGAACGAGTTTTGAGTATATGAAATTACATGACTTTTGGCAATTGTTAAGAGTCAACTGCAAAAGTGAATATTGTCAAATTCATGCTATCCGTACATATGTTATACTTATCATCTATACGGTATTATAGAAAAGAAGAAAGGAAAAAAAAAGATATAGAAGTAATTACATTACAATAATTCTTTATATAAAATTTATCCATAATTTAAATAATTTATTATTCATTCAATATGAGTGTTTTTTTTTAATATATATGATCTTTCTATTTATTTATAGAAAAATTTAATTATATACGAATATTTTATGTCAATAATGATGATGTAATGAATATTCTTATAATATATAAAAAATAATAACTCTTTATTGGATGGAATAAGTTTTGTAAATAGAGTATTGTGTCTAAATTTTTTTGAACGACAGCTTCTATATTCAATTGAATCAATTCGATAAAGTCTATTATAAAATTTTTGATGATATATAGATGTATATTTTATAATAAAGAAATATTTGCACTTCTTTTTGTTGTTGATTTGGATTCTATGAATTCTATAACTAAATTAATCTGCATTCTTCAATATAATGTAATTCAATCATATTGATTCTTAATTTAAACAATAAAATTAATTTCGTTTAATAAATTTTGGAATATTAAAAAAGGCTTCACGAAAAATTTTTCCTCCACATAGTATATTTATATAAAATGGAATTCCACTTGCAATATATGTTAATAAAAGAAGAAAACTATAAATAAAATTATCAATTGTATTTTCTAATATTGTTTTATTTAAATGAAATGTACATGTTGTATATAATTTTTGTACAGCTTGTGGAAATGTTAATAATATTAACAGAAATATTTGAACAAAAAGCATTAAAATTAAATGACGATCAAGTTTTCTTCTTAATCTTGTTTGTATTTGAATTTTTCTTATATTTTCATTTTGATTTGTATGCATTGGAACAATACTTGTTTGTCTTAAACGTAATTGAACTTGACGTATATTTAATATTATCATTAAACTAAATATAATCATTAATATTAATGGTAATAATATAGTTAAACATATATAAACTATATCAGTAAAATATCGACATTCATATGTTTTATCATAACATTTTAATGGGGTATTAAGAAGATTTGCTTCATAACAATAAAACATATGTGCATAAAGAAGAATAGAAAATAATAAAATAATAATTGAACTTTTTTGTGCATTTTTTAATGAACTTATTTGACGATAATTAGGATTCGTAGATGATGAAAGCCATCGATCTATTGTAGCTAATATAACAAGCCAAAATGCAATTGTTCTTGAAGTAAAAACAATATATGTACGAATGCTACATAACCAATTAATAGTTGATGTAAAATCCCAATTCCAACCAGATAATATTCTAGTTGTTAAACCAAAAAAAATTGAAATAATATTAGCAATTGATGAAAAAAGAAATAACCATGCACAAGAATTTGATCGAAGAGTTTGTTGTGATAAAACAAGAATATTAAGAATATTTCCAATAAAACCAAAGATAAATATAAATGGTGCAAAATAACGATTTATTTGTACTAAAATATCATTTAATACTGTTACTGTTATCATATCAGATGAAGACATTTTCATATATGATATAGAAAAAAAAAATTATTATATAAATAATAAATTAAGTTGTTATATTTATATATCCTCAATTTATTATAAGACATCTGCTTTTCAAAATTGTCATGAAATTGTCTATATCGTATAGTGAAGAATAGATTTATTCAATGTGATATAATTGAAAATAATTAAGATTATAGATAGAATCTTTTCTTCATATTATTTAATTTTTATAGTAAAAGATTTCAGTATATAGAACTTTTGTATAATAAAAATAACTGTTTATCTTCTTTTAAGTTTGAAACGGGAAATACTTTTTATATGAACTCATGAGATAGATTATTCTTAGAAATTTGACTTTGTACCTTTAGTTATTAGTATAAATAAATTATAAATAAATAAAATTTCATTACCTAACAAAGAAAAGAGTGCACGCATCGATAGAAGTAAGTTCACGATTATAAATACGCAAATCATCAATCTCACCTACAAATCTTTCTGATGATCTGACTAATTCATTAATACATGCACCACTGCAACTATTCAAACAATTATCAAATGTCAAATAATTTGGCTTTTTTTCACTGCCTGAAAATAGTGAAGCTGCTACAGAACTAACAAATGTATTGTTTACATATAAATTTATTCCATTTGTCGAACTCCATGATGAAGATATTGGTAAAATAGAATCAAAAGCTGTTACAATAGTATTATTATTTGTTAATACTTGTGCGATAATTGTTCCATTTGAAGAAAAATCCAATAATGGAAAACAAAGAGATCCTGTACCTAATGATGATGTTCATAAATGAACATCCTATGCTTGAAAATATGATGTTGATGACCCAGAAAATGGTATAGCTTGATTTTTATAACTAGTGATAATTTATGTAGTTGAGTCAACTGATTGATAATTGGTCAATATAACTCTAAATAGTATAGTACAGTTTTCTGAAATCATCTTCTAAATACTAATTTGTTAATCAATTCTATACATAATAATTACTGGTAATTACTGCACCTGCGTTAATACCAACAGTAACGTTGCCTGATACTGTTTTTAATGCATTAGAAACACTACTCTTGGCACCTTAAATGCCATTTATAAAGATCATCTGCGTTCGTTTTATTGTATCAAAGACAGATGCTACATGTATCCATTGATTGAGTAAAATTACTTTATTACCTCTAATATCATTGAGATAAAATTCGAAATACAACTTTGTACCACGAATATTCATGTGAAGACAATTATTTATTGTTTTTGATGGACATAATCCAACAATCCTATGAGCAGTTGGATTTGGATATCCAGTTAGGTTTAATCTATGCATCAATCGTGACACTAATGTTATTTAAAGGAATAAATGATGTATACATAGCTTGTTTAACTGATATATTGAATGAAGCAGCTTGATCAAAATATCCATTTACAAAAGCTGATAGGTTTGTAGATGGGATTTCATTGTAATCATTGATGGTATCAGTATGGAAACCGTTGAACGGCTATAAGGCACGATTATCTGAAGATTTAATCCATGATTGATTGAGACATGATTTATCACAATAGAAAGATATTGTTTTAGCTAACAAACAACAAATAAAAAAAATTTATTTATATTAATAATATTTGTACATGAAAACATAGTCTAAGTTTGTTGTAACAATATATAGAATATCACTGAAAATATATATTACTTTGACTTTCCAGTAACTCATACAGTGCAGATAGTACTATTGTTAACGCACTAGTTTTTGAATTTCATCAATCAAACTTATGCATTGAATGAGAAAAATAGAAATAAACTGACTTTTAGTTTCATTGTTGATGTAGTTATTGTGATAGTAGTTAATGTAGATGGAGATGTTTTATTTATGATCATTGTAGTTGTTGTTGTAGCGGAAGTTCCTTCATTAACTATTGCCATTGTTAAAGCACTGATGATTATGCTACATACAATAGAGAATATTTCAAAATAATTTTGTAATTATTTTCGACAGATTTGTTAGTATTGTAGTTGTTGTATCTTTATTTCTGTTAGGAAGGATAACAACTAATAGTGTTAGTACAACAATTAGCAAAAGAGAACTGAACAATAAAGTGGTAATACAACACGACGAACAAGAACACCAAGTACATTTCCAATAAGTGTGACTAAACAAGAAAAGATTAGAAATAGAATGATCTTTTCGTACCAAAATACAAAAGAATAGTTTTTGTTTGCTCTACCTTTCTCTTGTTATGGAATACATACTTTTCTCTTATAATTAGAAAAAGCGTTATTTGTGATGTTTTTTATTAACAGATAGCAATGGATAAGTTTGACTTTGTGGCGAGGGTTGAGGATGGTGGATGTAAGTTTCTACCCCCGTATATTTCAACACTTCTTTCAGATCGTGTTCCACAAACTACTAGAAAGTCATAATAAAAGTAACTGCGCCATTACTTTTGTATCATCCCAAGTATTTTTATGATTTTTAATAATCTTATAGTGTTTTGTATTTTTCTCTAAATATTTTTCAATAATTGATCAATATATAATTAATATGATAAATAAAAAAATTTAACTGGTTTCTATAGAATTGACATAACTTTTTATTTGTCAGTTTATTCTAATGAGAGTAATGCATTCTCACTAAAGATTCATCAAAAAATATTTTAAAATAATAAAAAATGTGAAATTGTTAATAGGTACATGCATTCTAATGGTCAAATAATGGCTTATGAGATGAATATGGATGATGTTAATCCACTAGTACTTGCTTGGCTAGGATGGCGTATATATAAAATGTCAGCTACTTCAGTTGAAGAGCGAGATCAAGATTTTTTGGTGAGTATTTTTCTCAAATTACTTGTCAATTTTACCCGGTGGGTCAATCGAAAAGATCCAACTAACAAAAATTTATTCAGTGATGGATTTATGGGTTTGTATAATATTGGAATTTTTGATCGAAATGAAGAATTACCTGAAGGTACAACAATGCATCAATCAGATGGAACATTATGGATAGCTTTTTTTGCTGTTGTTATGCTTGCAATGGCTCTTGAACTAGCTGGTGGAAAAGGTGGACAACCAGTTAATGAGGCTTATCAAGATATGTCTTCAAAGTTTCTCGAACATTTTATCGATATTGTTAATACTATTAATAGTTTTAGTCGAGCAAAAAATGGATGTAAGTCATTTTATTTAATCAATCTTTGTCATTTATTTTAAAACGCCTTTGAATTATAAAAGATTTTCAGGAAATTTTTTTATTTACAAAAAACTTTAAAAATGGAATAAAATGAGTTTATTTCAATATATGTGATTGATTAGATAAAAAGTAATACATTTTTCGTAGAATACTTTTTCATAAATTAGAAAAATAAAAAAAAGTTGAGAATATTAAATATTTCAATAACTAATTAGCAGATAGGAATAAATTATGGCAAACTTCATATGAATTTTTTCTCTTCAAGTAAAATATATACTTATCATATTTAAACTCATGATGATACATTCTCGAATTTTTTAGTGTTTAATTCATTATAAAAATATTCTTATGAATTTTTTATATTGATTTTCTATTTGAAATATTAGTATGGAATGATGAAGATGGATTTTATTATGATCAAGTGAAAAATTTAAAAGGTAAAGAACAAGGGCGTAAACAACACGAATCGATTCATCTTCGAATTTTTAAACGAGATACATGAGACGAAGAATTTTACATTGTATTTTTATTCAAATTCTATCTCAAAATAAGATCATATGTTGACTAAAAACTAAGTTAAGCCATGTGCCATGATGGAACTCTAACTGATCGAATCGAATTTATTCAAAACAGCAACCTATATCATTTTCGTAGTGACGAAATAATCATTATACTTTTCTCAGCGACACAAGTTTTTAGATGATATTTTATTCTAAAAAATCTATGCGCAGAACGATGGAGAGATAAAAATCCTGTCAGCTTGTAGCTTAGGAAAAACTTATTCGTGAAGACATTTGTATTGTCGTCTCATGTATCTCTTTGAAAAATTTGAAGATGAGCCGATTTGTGTTCTTATACGGTGGCGTGCTTTATTTTCCTATTTAATTATTGATATATATGTATTTTTTTTGGTTCGTTCTTTCGTTGGTTTAATTCCTCTTTTGACAGTTTCATTAATTGAATCAAAGCGAATGGATATGCTTCCTGGATTTAAGAAACGATTCGAATATTTTCTTCAACATCACAACAATGGTCCTCGTCAACACTTAGTCAAAAAGGATTCGACCAAAGATGAAAATGAATCAGCTTATTTATTGACAATCGCAGGTGAAGATCAGCTTCGACGAATACTCAAATATCTTCTTGATGAAAATGAATTTCTTTCTGATTATAGAATACGATCACTCGCAAAATTTCATGAAAAACATCCATTTAAATTTCGTCTTGATGGAAAAGAAGAAGAAATATGTTATGCACCAGCTGGATCTTTCTGTGGAATGTTTGGCGGAAATTTTAATTGGCGTGATCCCATATGGTTATGTATCAATTATTTGATTGTCGAGTCACTTGAACGGTTTGTCTAGATTTTCTTACTATTTATTTAGAATATTTCGACTTTGATTTTATATTTTTTTAGTGGAAAAGTTTCCTACTACTTATATTAAACTGATATTACATTATTAGTTATACTTGTTTTTAATTTCAATTCATACAAACAAAAAATGAAATAGATCCAATAAATGTTTGTATAGATATCATCGATTTTATGGTAAGTCGTGGAAGATTGAATGTCCTACTGGAAGTGGTCAAATGATGACATTACTTGAAGTTTCTCGTGAAATAACTCGATGATTAACCAAACTTTTTATACGCGATGAAAATGGAAGAAGAGCATGTCATGGAGATGATCTTCGTTTTCAAAAAGATCCATATTGGCGTGATTTACTTCTTTTTCATGAATATTTTCATGCAGACAATGGTCAAGGATTAGGTGCAAATCATCAAACTGGTTGGACAGCTTTAATTATTCGACATATTCAAGATATGGCTCAATTAAGAGAAGAAAAACATAAAAAAGATGAATGAATAAATATTGATATTTATATATATAATTTTGTTTAAATTTTGGTATGTATTCGCGCATTTTTCTACTAGCTTTCATAGATAAACAAGCAGTAGTATTTCCCTTAACTGTTTTTGTTTTATAAATTTGAATAAAGGTTAGCAGAATTTCAAACATAGTGTATTTTTACTATATGATATATATTAAAAAAGATTTTTTTTTCTTATTTAATCTAATTACACAAGTAAATCATATGATATCCTATAACTGGTTCCAGATTATTATTATCAAAGCAGATGTTACAATACTATATCATATCTGTTAAATCGTATGAAAATAATAGTATACCTCACGTCCGTTAGCTATAAATTAAACTTCTACATTGTATAGAACAACGTGCAGTTTAATTTTTGATTGATAATATGAAAAAAAAAGATAATCAAATTACGGAAATTATATTGTTATAATATTAATTCGCTTAATAGGATTTTATATTATCATATTATATAAGTTCAAAAATTCGTTTCACAAAAAAACAGTGAAAATACTCGTTCTATTATCCAACATTTTGTTATTTTCATAAAAAATTCTATAAGATACAAGTCAAAATCTGCCATCCCACAAACTTTGATCAAAGTTATATATTCTGAAAGATTGTTTTTCAGCACTGTTAGCACTGATTCTAAGTTTATTATTTAAGTATCACTATGGAGTACGTACAGGAAAGATAAAAAGGAGAACGAAGGAGAGCTATCATATATATCAAGAAGAAGAGAATAAATCAAAGATACATTTGTACATATATATATAGATGAGCGAGCACAAGATAAAAGGAAAACACCAATGTAGCGTATAGGAATAAGACATAGTTGATATATCATTGTTTATATGAGAAAGTACCAGCATGCGATGAACTTCATATATAGGATTAATCCATAATGCCATATAGTGTTAGTATCATCGAAGTTAGCCTTGATAACTCTGAAACAGTCCATTATTACAACATTTCATACCAGAGACCATCATGAGCGTCCTGTGTTGTTCCATGCTTATGCGCGAGATATCATGAAACGCTCATGACGGTTTCTGTTTCATATAATAGGTACTGGCCTTTGCAAGAAAGTTTGTGAATCAGTACTTGAAAGACTTCAACGACGCATTGATGCTGATAGACATCAAGTTGAACATTTCAAGTAGTTTATTGTAAAACTTTGATTTATGTGCATTAGTATAATGTCCTTAATAAAATATGCTTTTTTTCTTGATATTCTCTAATCTTAGAAACGAAAGCTATCAACGAAATACTATGTATGCATTTATTCGACCCTCAAAAAAGACTAGATTTTTTTATATCAATTCATTAGAATTTTTCAAAGCAGTCTTGATTAGCACTGTTCGTGTGAAAGCAAAATTCTAAGTCAGCCTCTACTAAACCCCTCCCCGCAATAGAAGGCCCTCCCGTATTAAAAGGCCCTCTCTAAATAGAAGGCCCCTCTGGAGCAAAAATCTAGGAAAAATGCCCTACAGGGGTAGGGGGATTTTTCCGCAAAAAAAGTGCGATGTGCGAAACCATAATAGAAGGCCCCGGGCCTTTTATTGCAGGGGGGGGGGGTTTACTACAAAAATATCAGCTCATTTGTTTCAACTCAGATGGATATATTCATAGTTCTTATTGGAGCACTACTTAGGGGACACTTTGTACTGCTATATGTGTACGATTTTCCATATAGACTTATATGATCGTTTACGATATTAACCTAAGCTCTGATGCGATCATACAAAAATCTGTGACTCAGCATACTGTGTGATATTTCGATGCCGAGATCTATCGGAAAAACGATAAGGAAACAGAAGTGTTCTCAGGAGAGTCATAACAGTCGCCTAGCACGATCTCAGCCAAATGAAGGAGCTATACGCATATCAATTTAAAATAGAGTAGAAAACTAGGAATCCCTATGTCGAAATCCTACCGATAAACCTCGCGTTCTATATGTTAAAAGCCCTAAAATCGAATCAGGTCTGATCGAGCGCGTATTTTTAGCAGATACTCCTGGATATGTATTCTAACTATGGTAGTAGCGCCAACTCATAAGACCTTTTCTAGACTATTTTGTATGGCACCCAAAAACCTAAGATCTCGAGGCGAAAATTTGGTTTTCGATATTTGTGTTAGACCTTGAAGAAAAACTAAGGTGGTATTTGGAATCAGTACATCAAACTACATCCAATGACATGTAACTCAACATATTTTTCAAAAAAAATTTCCTTTGGAAAAAAAAGGCTGAGATCTTCCCCAGCTTTTTTGTCACAAAAAAATATTTTGTTTTAAAGGACCTTTTATTTTTCTTAACAACGGGTTTCTGAGTGGTATACTGTCATTTCTAGTCAAATGAAAGCCATTTCTAAAGAAAAAAGGCGAATGTCCGTCTGCCTTTGTGAAAGCTCCCCACTGTGGGATAGGCCACATCCAATTAATGAAAATTTTTGATATTTCGTAGCAAAAATATCAAGTTTTCCATTGATTTTGCACGTTCTTTTTACGAAATTTTTTTACGAAACCTCTTTTTGCTTGAAAAAACTTACACCTATTCCAACCATGGACCTTCCATGCGGCCACTGTTGAAAGTTTACAGTTTATATAGTTTTATTAGAAGAAAATCCGAAAAAAGCACATTTCGCTCTCGACGACACCAATAATCGACTGAAATTGTATGGTTTTGAGTTTACAAAGACAATAATATGTTGTTCATTACTGTTATCGAGATTTGATGCTGTTTTCAACAAAGAAAAACAAGAATAAAATTTCATTTTGTATATTTTATTATACCTAAAAGCTAAAAAAAACTTCAGAAAATAAGATAAAAAAAAGCAAAAATATGTGATGATAAGGCAAGCGCGTTAAACATAAAAAAAAGAAAGAAAAAACTGTGAGAATATAAGAGTAAAAGCTAACTACTAGATAATGTCTGATGATATTGATGGCACTGTTGAGATGTTGCGATAGATTCAAACTTGTGCCACTTGTCCTATAAAAAGAAAAAATATTGAACCAAATCGCAAATATACGATATTGTAAACGATAAACTCAAACAACAATATACGAATGATCCAATAAGCCATCACCCAAACACACATTAATACAAAATATTTCACTTACTTTAACTTTTAACTATTTATATTCATATATTCTTCGGACTTTGAAGAAACCATAATGAACTTGTGTCTATATCGAAATATAATACGCTAAATGAAAAATCGAAACAAACAGTCTCTTCATATATTATACCTAATCCGAAGTGAAAACTACCACTCCAATATGTAATCGATAACCACGCCACACACGAAAATTCAAACAAGGAACATTCTTTTGAAATATTTCAACTAATTCGACGCAAAGAAAACAAGTACATTGCATCATCAAAGAACACATGACAATTGAATAATTGATACTAACATTCTCTTAAAATATTTCACCCAATTGGAAGAAAACACATCAAGTGCACTATATGATCAAACAACACATGGCAAATGGGCAATTCATACCAACATTCTTTTAAAATATTTCACCCGATTTGAAACAAATACATCAAGTGCATTGTATGATCAAAGAAGACAAGACAAATGAATAATTCATACCAACATTCTCTTCCAATATTTCATTCGATTCGAAGCAAAGACATCAGGTGCATTATATCATCGATAAATGCAGATCACTCGAATAAACCAAACAAAAGTTTAAAGCTAATATTTTGCTTAATTTGGGTAAAGGCTTTAGGTCGATCTTTTGACTGAAGAATACATGACAAATGAATACTTCATATTAATATTCTCTCTAAATATTTCATCAATTGAAAGCAAAGACATCAAATAAACTATATGCTCTCAAGAGACATGATAAATGAATAATTCATACCAACATTCTCTTCAAATATTTCACTCAACTCAACGCTAAGAGAACAAGTGTATTGTATAATCGAACAACACCTGACAAATCAATAATTCATACGAACATTTTCTTTAACTATTTCACCTAATTCAAAGCAAAGACATCAAATGCATCATATGATCGAAGAACACATACCAAATCTATAATCGAAACAAAGATTTCGAGGCAATATTTTGTTTCATTCGATCCAAAGACATTATCTGCAATATATGATCGATGAATCCATGATAAATGAATAAATCATAGCAACATTCTCTTCAAATATCACAGTCAATTCCAAGTGAAAACATCCAGTCCATTATATGATCGGCGAACATATGATAAATGAATAATTCATAAAATCATTCTCTACAAATATTTCACCGAATTCGAAGCAAAAACATTAAGTGCATTATACGATCAACGAACACATGACAAATTAGTAATTCATACCAACATTCTGTCTAAATATCTCACTCAATCTGAAGTAAACACATCACGTGTATTATACGATCGAAGAATACATGACAAATGATTAATTCATACGAACATTTTCTTCAAATATTTCATTCATTTCGAGCGAATGATTGCAAATGCATTAGATCATAGAGGTGTAAACGGGAAAAGTATTTTTGAAACAAACAACCTATCTTAATATAGTGTTTATGTAAGAGCAAACTTCGGAAACTGCTACTTCAATCGAGAGTTACTGAACAACCGAATCATTTATACAAACCTACTTTGCAATTAGCTCGTTCTCTTCCAACAAATGATTACAAGCGCAATATATGACCAAAGAACACATGGTAAATGAATAATTCATAGGAATATTCTTTTCAAATATTTCAAATAATTCGACACAAACAGAACAAGTGCATTACTTTTTGGAAGAACACATGTCAAATGAATAATTCATAGCAACATTCTCTTCAAATATTTCACCAATTCCGAAGCAAAGACATTAAGTGTATTATATGATCAAACAACACATGACAAATGAACAATTTATACCAACATTCTCTTCACATATTTCACTCAATTTAACGCAAAGAGAAAAAGTGCATTACTTGATGGAAGAACACATGACAAATGAATAAGTCATAGCAACATTTTCTTCAAATATTTCACCAAATCCAAAGCAAAGACATTAACTGCATTATATGATTAAACAACACATGACAAATAAAAAATTAGTATGAGCATTCTCTTCAAATATTTCACCCAAGTTAACACAAAGAGAACAAGTGCATTATCTGATCGAAAAGCACATGACAAATCAATAATCGAAACAAAGATTTCGAGGCAATATTTTGCTTTATTCAATGCAAAGACATTATCTGCAATATATGATCGACGAACCCATAATAAATGAATAAATCATAGCAATATTTTCTTCATATATTTCACCCAACTCAATGCTAATAGAACAAGTGCATTGCATGATCGAACAACACATGACAGATTAATAATTCATACGAACATTTTCTTTAATTATTTCACCTAATTCGAAGTAAAGACATCAAATGCACCATATGATCGAAGAATACATTATACATGAATAATTAATACGAACATTCTCTTCAAATATTTCATACATTTTGAAGCAAGGATATCGAGTATATTCTATGATCATAGAACACATGACATATGAAGGATTCATAGGAACATTCTCTTCAAATATTTCACATAATTCGAAGCAAAGACATCAAATGCATCATATAATCAAAGAACACATCACAAATGATTAATTCATACCAACATTCTCTTAAAATGTTTCACTTAATTCGAAACAAAGACATGAAATGTATTATTTGATTAAAGAACACATGATAAATGAATATTTCATAGCAACATTTTCTTAAAATATTTCACCCAATCTGAAGTAAAGACATCAAGCCCATTATATGATCTTTGAACGCAGAGAAGCCGAATAATCCAAACAAAGGTTTCAAGCGAACATCTCGATCAGTTCGAAGAAAGGCCTCAAGTGGATTATATAATCGAAGAACATATGACAAATGAATAATTTTTATCAACATTCTCTGCAGATATTTTAGTGAATGTGAGTAAGAGTTCAGTTTGGAAACATAATTAAAGATGATGAGAGAAATGAACAATACTAAAGATATGTTCTAATATCTTGCTTATTTGTATTTATTTGATCAGAGTTTTCATGATGAATGTGATCGAGGGAAAAGGAACTTTGGGTATCTTTGCCGAGCCGGTCTTGAATATATTTTACGATATTGAATCGTCGGACGTTTTCAAGGCTAATATCTTCAAAACTGTCCTGGACTGTACGTGTTTCGCACCACATTACCAACAATGCGAAAATAACAATGAAACATACGACCTTTTTGATGCTATACATGTTCAGTTTCTTTAGTGAAGATTGGAAGGTAATAGTTATTTGATTTAGAGTAAACGTATATTTGTAATTTTACGTTGGGGTATCCGCATTTATATATTTACTGATCGAGATGGAGACAGAGGAAGGTAGAAAAAAAAGCTTCCGAGAGAAAAAACGATATGTGTATTAGTAATACAATACAAAGGATAGTGGTTGACTAGAGAGATACCGAAAAAAATACTGTACAATTAGTTACTAAAGCAAAAAAATACTATTTCTTTTTTCTCTTGCCTAAAATATATGCTCGCTCGTGAGCACAGGTGTGCTTGCTCAGGCGTATTATTATGGAAGAGAAAGAATATTATGCATAAAAGCATAAACGTTTTTTTCCCTCATATCTATACTGTCTCGTCAAAAAAATAAAAATAATATTCAAGATAAGCAAGCTCGTATATTTGAAATCTACAATGATCCATTATCCAGCATCATGATTTGGATGCCGTGGAGGGAACAAAATTAAATGTAAAGAATCGCACAATTTTTCGGCAGATTCCGACCGGTACCGGTGTATTTTCTTTTATTTATCTATTGATTATACAAAATATCTGAAGAAACACTGGAAATAGAAGAGAGTGACTATATTTTATTTTCAAATCAAATTGTATTTATTCATCGATTGTCACTCTTTTGACTAAGGTCCGGTGGGACCGGGTTTTTTTCTCCCGATCCCGATCTTGTCCCACTTGAACGAAACCCGTCCCGATCCCGTCCCGTCGGGACAAAAGTCGGGATTTTGATCCCGGTCCCGACAGGATCGGGTTCGGGAAAAAATTAGGGATCGGGGTAGCCCCGCCGGACCCTACTTTTGACTTTTAGGAACGAACATTGTTACCGATCTACTCATACATTCAGTCTCCTTTCAACGCAGTTTTTATCAACAAGGATATTTTTCCAACATTTCGTATTCATATTCTTTTTTGTGTAGTTAATTTTTCTCAACATCAATAAACGTATATACCACTAAAAATTGTCGATTGTCTCAAAGGAAATATCTGAAAAATATGAAAAAAGATGAAAAGGGTTCATTATTTCAAAACGAATATTTTAGCAATAAATTTTTTATATCGGAAACTATATATTTATTGATTCGTATATTCATACAAAATTTGATCATGCAGTGTCATAGCGACAGTTACACGAGAATATATAGCGTTTATTGTATTCTTTTTTTGTCACATGTTCACGAAGTTACGTATTGAATAATTATTGCTTGTTTTAATAGAGTTATTGCACTAGTAGCCACAAGTCGCGGCCTAACCGCACAGGATCGGTACCATATAAACATGATATTATTAGCTATAACTCATACGCTCTCATATCACCACGGAGCGTTATATCTGGACGTTAACTTGTTATGTTACCTTGTTACGCTACCTTGGGACGTTATCTTGTTATGTTACCTTGGAATGCTATATTGAGACGTTACCTTGTTACATTACCATCTTACATTACTTAAGGATAATGGATGTCTAGGAACTTCAGTTCCGTTGCTTTTTTCACAAGATAATCAACCCACAATGTACTTAAAGAAAAATAGTAGAAGATAGAAGACAAATCCTGGAGAAAAGATTAAGAATATGTTGTTCACCTTTTTCTTCGATTTATGAATCATTTTTAGAAATGTAATGGAGCCAAAATTCATCATCATTGTATAAAGTTGTCGATGCTTAGTGATAATGCTCTAATATCACTCCTATTGCCTGCTAACCGTGCTGCAGCCAATGAAATCAGTCGAAATGAAACTGTTTATAATATTTTACCTGACGATTTACCTAATATTTATATCAATTATGACTATCGTAATAAAATGAATTCTTTAGGATTATTTGTTGCTATTCTACCGATGTGAAGTCATCTATTAGGTATTTGTGTATATTTAAATCATATGGGTAACCGTTTACGTCCTGTTTTATTAAATATGTTGATTGGTAATGCCACCGGTATATAATGTTAATTTTCTGATATTCTCAGGCGCATCAATCCCAGAGTCGGATCCGATCGGATTCAGGTAATTGAAACCGACGAAATCCTACACTACAGTAGTATAATGATGTTTGCTCAAAATTTGACGACGCAGCATAAAATACAAAAGTCAATGGTATAGCTATCTCAATTTCTTCATGACCATTTGTTCGTCTAGCACAAGTAAATACAGCATTTTTAGTGAAGACATCAAGTCGCATAAAAAGGTAACCTAATTACTCGTATCAGCACGATTCCATACACTCGTAAAATCACCGCAAGTACACTATATGTTATCCAGTTAATAATAGTATCTGTAGCGGACAATTTCGATTTATGACACATTCTTTGTGAGCATTGTCGTATGTTAATAGAACGGATGAACCTTTCTCTATCGTTCAGCTAGCTCTCAGCAATTTTTTATATATCTATAGATATACAAAAGCGATTACATCGACACCTCTTCTATCATACGGAAAAGAATGTTCTGTTATTTCTTAATTCTCTTTCTGATTGTACATGATTATTTAGTATGATAGAAGCCGATACACAAAGCTCTTATTGATAGATAATTTCAATTCTATTCAAAGTGAAACTCTTTATGAATGTCTAATAATTGAAACGTAAACTGTTCGTCTGAAAATTCCTATGAAGCTTCGAGCACTCTATTTGATAGCCATATTGGTTTTCATTTAGAATTTTCACTTACGTACACATCTTAATTAGTTATGCAGTGTTACAAATGTTATTCAACTGTATCACGCTTCCATGTTTCATATATGTAATCATCTTTTAAATCCTTCCTATCTCTTTCGATATAATCCCTTCCACAATAAATAAACTGCCACTCGCAATAACACCCTCATTACCCCCAACAAAATACTCATGCTAACTGCTGAGAAAACCTGAGAAAGACTATCACAAGAGCAAAACAGAAACAAAAGTTCAGAATTTCGAATCCTGTATAGGTCCCACAATAGCCTTCACAAGCGACATACAACCACGGAAGTCGAAGATTTTAAATCCTGAAAAAAGAAAAAAAATTTATAGAAAAAAACGATTCAAAAGCAAGAGTGGAGGATATTAAATCCGTCGGATATCATCCGAATCCAAGACCAATCCGACAGTTAGATTCTTATGCGATTCCGTCCCCGGGAATTCTATAGGATCTGGTGTCGGATTCGTTTACCTGGAGACCTAAATATAGTTGAAAAATCTGTTTTGTTTCCTTCTATTTAGCAAAATTGTGAAAAAATGTTTTTCTGTAACGTGCAACATTATGATATACAGTTGTATTTCATCTGTCTTTAACTATTTCAGTAGGCGAAGAAAAAGTTGAAACTATAATATTTCTTCCAAAACTACAATCAAAGCAATATCTTTGGAAAAAGGCTACAACAACGACTTCTAATGATAATCAAAACAATAGCTTGTAATAAAGAAAAGAGTGCACATATCGATAGAAGTAAGTTCACGATTATAAATACGCAAGTCATCAATCGCACCTACATATATCGTTCTGATGATCTGACTAATCCATTAGAACATTCACCATTACAACCACTTAAACAATTACCTAATGTGAAATAGTTTGGTGTTGTTTCACTTCCTACAAATGTTGATGCTAATACAGAACTAACAAGTGTATTATTTACATAGAATTTTAATCCATTTGATGAACTCCATGTTTGTTGTTAGGAAGAATAACAACTAATGGTATTAGTACAGTAATTAGCAAAATAGAACTGAAAAATGAAATGGTAATACAACATGGCGAACAGGAACAGCAAGTACATTTCCAATAAGTGTGACTAAATAAGAAAAGGTTAGAAATAAAATGATCTTTTCGTACTAAAATATAAAAGAATAGTTTTTTTGTTACTTTTGTTTTGTTTTCTGTTTTTGTCTTCTTTTTTAGATTGACGAGACGAAATTAATTCTATACGATTTGACCAGATTTCTTTCTATTTAATAAAATGAGTTAATTAAATACACATTATTATCTATATTAGTGAGTGATCTTACATTCTAAATATATTTATATTAAAATAAAATAATATCAAAGATGTTCACCTCAAACTTTGATGACGAAGGTAATATTTCGATACGACTATTTTAAGAAATATTATCGAAATCATCATGTTCGATCGTTCCTGATTTTATAATAGTCAACAAATAATAATATATATTAAAAGTTCAAATTTCTTTACTTGTATTTGTTGACAAGGAATTATTATTTCTGTTGAGTCTGTACTATTTCTTGTTTTCAACTTGGGTTTTGAATTTTCTAATGTCTGAGTACAAAAAAAAAAGTAAAATATCTTATGAAATTAAACAAAGTTTCGCAATTTACCTCTGTCTGTAATAATTCTTTTTCATTTTTTTTAAAAGACTTTTTTGGAAATCTATACGTGCATATATTTGCATGAGTAATATATCGACTATAACATATTTCGTCCATTAAATTTGTAATAGTATATTCTCGAACAAGTGAGCACTGTATAAATTAAATGATATTTTCTAATATAAATAGATATATATCTGTATATACCCCTGTAAATGAGTTAGATCCTCGAGCATTCGTGTTATTTAATATTGATGGATCATCAGATTTTTTTGTTGTATAAATAGATGGTGGACAAGAGATAGCTGTTGACTAAGTAAAGTAAATGATGAAATATAAAAATATTAATGAAATCATCTTGTTTGTGCCATGAATACTATAAGTTTATTTTAATACAAATGTGATTTGTTTGCGGATTGTTTTGACGATGAACGTGTAGGACAAAAGAGTAAGATTTCACTGAGAAATAAAAAGAAATATAATTGAGAATTATAAGGTTTCTCTTGCTTCTGCTAGTTTTTATATTTTATATATAACAAAATAACTAAAGAAACCATTAAAATGAATGAGAAAATACTACAAAAAATTATTTTTAAGCAATAGAAATATGTATTATATTCAAAAATAAAAAGATTCTTTTAAAAAAAAAATTGATGAATGTGGTGTTTGAATGTAAATATTAAATGAACTCGTATATTTAATCAATCAGATCATTGCTTTATTTAGTAACATATCACTGTATACATATAAATTTCAACCGTCTTGTTATATTGAAATGTATTTGTTTCTATGGAAAAAAAAACAAAAGTGAAGCGATCGTTCTCAATACTTATTCTCTAAATAACGTCACCGTTTCCTAGATATTTCCTTTTGTCTTATACTTATTTACGTTAAAATGCTCATTGAAAAATCAAACCACAGAATCTCTAATGACTATTTTTAATTATCACTACTGCAGCTAGATAGACGTGAAGTAATTAACAATAAGACCTTGCGTTCATTTATGTCGAAATATTTCGTTCTTTAGAAAGATACATTCAGAAAGATGAAACCCTTAAGATAAAAAGAAAAGTCACTTATTTTTTTTATTTACCTCTTTTAAGAAATAATTCTTTCCCTTCCAATGATATTGTCGAATTTTTGAATATTCTGAGAGCAGTTGAAGCTAAAGACTCGTAATTTCCATCATTCAAATGAAAATTGTAAGGAAAATCTGTTGATGCTAAAACTATTTTGTAAGAGATTACTTGCTGAACAATTCTGAAATTTCGTTCCTCTATGGTTTTTCTGATTTTGTCAAATCTAACGTCATCATTCATCTTGAGAAAAAATGTTTTTCTCTCTAATATTTCGATCAGCAGTCAAAGTCAAATCTCTTACATTATCTAAGCGACTAGATAGATGAGTAATTCCAAGGAAAAACGTTGATTAATTGTTTTCTGAATGCAGAATGAAAGAAAATTACAAGTTTTAAGAAGACTGATCTTCATATTTATTATTTCTTAATGTAGATTTCTTTCAATATAATATTATTTGTACGATCTTGGAAGAATCATACATTAAGAATATGAATATTCATTTACAAAAATATGCCAGCTAAGTCTTACAAGATATTGTTTTAAGGGAATAATTATAAATGGTAATTCCAGCAATTCTACTTTGATGAGATTCTAGTCGAACGAAATGGGCCTACCAAAGATGTGCACAGCAAATCTTACGCACGGATCACTTGTGCACGAAATGAAAGTTCATATTTATGACTCAAAAAGATATTTAGAAAATCAATATAATAGAACGTAAAACCAATAATACTTCGAAAATAGTTTAATGAAATATTGCCAAGACTATACAAAATAATATCCTTACGTCCGAGAACAAATATACTAGTAGATATGTATCTGTAATCAATTTTTGATTTCACGGCGTAGATGAATTACAAAATAGTTATCTCACTAAATCTGATTTATTCTAAGAAAAGAAGTTCGAAGTAATTCAAGACAAATGCATTCGATTAAAATAAGTCGATATCAGTCTTACATACGAATCAATATCGAAACTTTCATATTTTACTTTTTTTTGAATATATTTTGAAGTATAAATTATTTCGTGCGTAAGATTTACCACGCGCAAACCATTAGTGTGTATTTTATTTATGCACGGCGTTCTGCCGATATTCCATACAAAAACAACTTCAAAAGCTATTTCAAACAATAAATTGTAGTACGTAAGATGCGTGCTGATAAAAAACTTTAAAAATCATATAGGACTTTGTCTAATGTGACGAAACTCACTTACCCGACACATCTTGCAACAAGTTGTACATACTATCTCATTTTCCAAACAGAATAGTTGTCTTAAGAAATACAACGCACGATTAGACAATATCAAAAGAATTATTATAAGTCACCAAAAAGGAAAAAGACAAAGTCATTATTATAAATAACTCTTTTTTTCTAGATCACTTCTAAAACTATGCGTCATAAACTCCATTCCTTCAATATATAAGATCGGTAAGTGTCTACGTCAAATAATGAGTAGAACTAGAAGAGAGAAAAAGATAGAATATTACTTTGTTTTGTATACGAGTATTGACTAAGCGTTCTGCTCCGTGCGGACCAATTTGATTTCCCCAGAGATGAAGACTCGTGAGTGTCTGTGTGAAATAATACGGAAGATTGATTGCATACGTAGAAATTGGGAGAGATTGAATGATACTTTGTTTTGTAGAAGAGCTTTGGCTAGATGTTCTGCTCCTTGGTCCTTGATTTCATTCCACGACATGTTAAGTGTGGTGAGTGTCTATATGATGTAAAGGAAG
The DNA here is from genome assembly GCA_022393335.1 of Macrotrachela quadricornifera. Classification (NCBI taxonomy): domain Eukaryota; kingdom Metazoa; phylum Rotifera; class Eurotatoria; order Philodinida; family Philodinidae; genus Macrotrachela; species Macrotrachela quadricornifera. The sequence continues at coordinate 539,909 of JAJEKB010021351.1, forward strand.
ATATCGATTGACTGAGAATAGATCGAAAGAGATGAAATGTTACTTTATTTCGTAGAAGAGCATTGGCTAGATATTCTGCTCCTTGTGGGCCTATTTCATTATAAGAAATATTAAGCCTGATGAGTGTCTGTGTGATATAAAAGATCAGATTGATTGAATAAAAGGATATGGAAAGATATGAAATGTTACTTTATTTGGTGAAAGAGCTTTGGCTATATGTTCTGCTCCTGATGGACCTATTTCATTATAAGAAATGTTAAGTGTAGTAAGTGTCTATATGTAATAATGAAGAAGATTGGTTGAATGTGTAGAGATTGAAAAACATGGAATGTTACTTCATTTTGTAGAAGTGTATTGGCTAGATATTCTACTCCTTGTATACCGATTTGATTTCCCCATAGATCAAGATTCGTCAGTGTCTATGCGAAATAATAAGGAAGATTGAAAGAGATGGAATGGTACGTTGTATATATACAAAAATAATAGCATAAATACGTCTCTTAGGTACAAACGAATAAGACTCTAATTTGGCGCATATTATGCTATCCGGATAAATTAAAAAGTATCTTAAAATTGATTGCTGATATAGCTTGAGATAACACTTGTAGTACTAATGCTTTCATTATTTTGATAAAATACTGGAAAAGTGAGGAAACACATTGAAAACTAATCGTATTTTAATACAAAAGGTCTGTGATGCTTTAGATGTAATGGATGAATAAGCTGATGCCATGCATCAAAAATAAGTTTTACATAAAATTCTAAAGGTGTCGTGACTCATATGGGTGGTTTCATATATTTGATATACAATATTATTTGTTTTCTTCAGATGTATACCATAGACAATCTTATGTGAATTTTTGTATGAAAGTACGAATATCAGAAAAAAATCGCATTTATCAACCATAATAAATCAACTGATCATAAACATTTTTACTTCTTGACATTTATTCGAAAAAATCTTCAATATCGTCGAATAAATGTTTTGGTAATGAACATAAACTTCTCTATGAATTCTTTTCATTATTGAAATACAATCAATTATACACTGTTTAAACCGCTACGAATACGACCGAAATCTATAGAAACTTACCAGAATTTAATCGTATTCGTTAAAACGGCGAATTTTACGTCGTCATCCTCAAGAGAACAACATGATATGGATCGTACCGTGTCGTGTGAAGACACTTCCGCTATAGATATTTGATCTAAACAATTTCATAAATTCTATTTTTGAATAATCAGGACGGCAACAATGATCGAACTTGCTATATTTTCAAGAAGTATAAGGTATTGAAGGTAGCATTGTAATTTCATAATAAAAGTGAACATTACCTGGTATCGATAATACGTGTTTGTGATGGCATTGAGTCTTCCACAAACATTTCGGCAAGACACAAGAATTGTGAATTCATTCAAATGATCCAAAATTCGATATATTAGCTCTACAGGTAATGTCTGCAATGATGGAAACATTTGGTTGGACATTAATGTAGTTTTATTTAAGATGTGTGTGGTTTGATATACTCTGTTATTTTATAAGTGTTCTTCTATGTATTTTATATAATTTCTTATCTCTCAATAGAATTGCACAGATAAGTATGATGAAAACGACGCAATAAGAAAAGTCTATCATAGAAGCAAATGTTATCAGTCTACTTTTTCTTTATATTTTATACAAAGTATTAAATTGTATGTTGCAGTCAATTTTTCTCTAACACTAATGAGAATATTACTCAAACGTCTTCGTAATATTTTCCTATATATATGAAAGCCGTGAAAGAAAAAGAGAAAAATTAATCCATACTCTCTCCAGGAATAATAAAAATAAACTTTCGAGAACCAAACATCATTCTTGCGCTTGAATATTAGAAAACATACATTTGAAAAACACATTACATTCAAAAATGTTCAAAATGGTTGTATTCGAATAGCATTAAAAAAACCATTGATCAAATTAAATAGCGAAAAATAGAGTGCATACATCATTCGATTCCAGTTCACGGCTATAAATACGCAAATCATCCATTGCACCTGTGAATGGACCTGGTACACCAATAGATCCACGTGAACATACATTACAACCGCTTAAACAACTACCTAATGTCAAATAATTTGGCGTTGTTTCACTTCCTACAAATGTTGATGCTGATACAGAACTAACAAGTATATTATTTACGTATAAATTTAATCCATTTGTTGAACTCCATGTTTGTACTATTAAAATCCATGATGAAGATATTGGTAAAATAGAACCAAAAGCTGTTACAATAGTAGTATTACTTGTTAATACTTGTGCAATAATTGTTCCATTTGAAGAAAAACCCAATAATGGAAAACAAAGTGATCCTGTACCTGATGATGATGTTGATAAATGAATAAGTGTACCTGATAATATTTGAGGTTTAATCCAAAATGTAATTGAAAATGGTTGATTAGTAATACCAAGTGATGTGAAACCCCATGTTTGAAAATATGATGTTGATAAACCAGAAAATGAAATAGCTTGATTTTTATAACCAGTGATAACTGATGTAGTTGAAGAAGTAGTTGATACCATGTTGGGTCCAGAATCATCATATGGCGATGAAGTGTCAAATTTGAAGTGAGCAGCTAATGTTGCTATTTCAAGTATTTCACAAGAAGACTTTGGACGTCGATTGATTGATACTTGATCAATATAACCCTAAATATTAACTCTATTTATTATATTAGTTTTTAACAGGTAGAAGATGAAGAAAAAAAATGATCAATTTTAAATTTTTTTCTACCGAACATCGCTATCCGTTTTTCGAATTTCGATGCTCGACGGTTGAAATAAAACGAAAAATAGTTTAATTTAACCTGAAAAGAGTTGTCTGGAAATTGTATAAGATCATTAATGCCAATCGTAAAATTACTTGAAGTCGTCTTTAGTGGACTCGTCGTAATTCTTTGTATATCGCTGAAACCATTTAAATAGATAATTTGTTTATATGTTGTTAGATCAAAAACACATGCTACATGTGCCCATTTATTGAGTGAAATTACTGTTGTTCCTCCAGCATCATTAGAATAGAATCCAAAATAAAGCTTTGTATATCGAATATTTATATGAAGACAAAAGTTCGGAGTCGTTGATGAACATAAACCAACAATACTATGATCCCTTGAATTAGGATATCCAGTTGGCTTAATCCATGCTTCAACTGTAAAACTAACATTTGTTAAAGGAATAAATGGCGTATGGACACCTTGTTTGACTGATGCATTGAATAAAGCAGCTTGACCAAAATATCCAGTTTCAAATGTAGGCAAATTTGGAGATGAAAATCCATTATAACCACTGATATTGTCAACATATGAACCATCGAATGGCCACAAAGCAAGACCACCAGAAGAATCAATCCATGATTGATTGAGACATGACTGATTACAATAAACATGTGTTGTTGTTGTTGTTGTTGTTGTTGTTGTTGTTGTTGTACCTGATAAACAAAGTATAAAAGTTATTTATATTATTATTGAAATTGTTTAATACGATTAGAAATATTAAGTGTACTAACTTGAAGTTGAAGTTGTCGTACTTGTTGTTGTTTGTGTAGTAGCAGTTGTTACAGTTATAGGAATCTCTGTTGTTGTTGTTGTTGTTGTTGTTATTTTGTTACCACCAATGAGTGCTATAAGTAATGCAGCTAATGCAGCTAACAGTAGGAGAGCACCTAATATTGACATTGCCATGCAACAGGGTGAGCAACAAAAAATATATTTTGTGCTTCTAAATATAAGTAGATGAAGGACAATATAGTAACAATTTAACATTCTCTAGATCTTATATATATATATATATATATATATATCGTTGAATCTTAGTTGAGTCTAACATGCAGTATGTATCAATATAAGCGAGTGATAGAAATTACATTGAATAGTTTTTATACTATGTTACATAGTGTTATTCAATTCATTTTTTTTTAAATTTAATATTCTAAATTACTTGATTAGAATAAGATTTAAATTGAAGAAATTTTTTTTGAAAAGATTGTACATCTAAACTGAATAAATATTAGTATGATATTTTTCTTTCTTACTTTCCATGTTTTCGTTTTCGTTTTCTTGTTTCAACATTAAATACAATTTTGCGAGAACCATAAGAAGGAAGGCATTCTAAACGTTTTGAACAAATATCTCTCTATAAATTAATAACAATAAATCAATCAAAATTTATTCTTTTACGATTTACTTTAATATGATTATCCATTCTATAATTTGATATTTGATCCTAAATATAAATATGAACTTATTCAATGATAGAAAAAGAAATCAAATATGTATACTTGTTTATTGAATGATGCAGCTATAATGTTATTAAAACTTCGGGTGAAAACACTATCAAAATTATTAGATAATACATCGTCATTTATGGTATTTTCTTCCATTGTTTCGCTTTTTATAGAACTATTTACATCAGGTTTCACCATAATATTTGTGGTCGTCGTTGCTCTGCTACTACTTCTGAATTGTTCATCCTACATCAATGAGAACCGAATTATTTATATTGGATTGATACATAAGTTGAGGGTGAGGGTGTTGAATCATGCTAATCATAAAAGATGCACTGACTTGTCAAACTTTCCCCAAAATGACCCATTATGTAGCGCTATAAAATGCACTATTTGGAAGTTATTCTAAGTTTGTGGGGGGATGCCTAAATCTATCTTACATTGAAAGATTGCTGACAACTTTTGCATAATTTTTCTCGTTTTTAGACTATTATAGAATAATTTATATTTTGTCTAAAAAATCCTTCTAATAAATACTTTCGACTAATACTAAAATCGACAATGATAAACTCATGATAATACTTTTGGTCTTTAGCAATTTATTAGTAATTTGACTCTAGTTCCTTCAAAATTTTATAATACCTAGTTTCGGATAACTGATAGACTTTTCATAAAGAAATTTCAAAATATTAATATTTTATTCGTTTTTAAATGAAATTTTACGTACATCTGATTCTGTTGGTTTAATTTGATTTGTTTCAAAAAGATATTTTTTTGAATTTTTAATATCGGTATTCGTATGAATGTTTAATCGATTGTTATGTATTGAATCAATTTTCCTTCCAATGTAACGTCTTGGAACAGTGGTATGCTTTATAATAGAAAGAAGAATGTTTTAAAGACAAGGTAATCCTTAAATAAATATACGTGTGAAGATGAACGTTGTCGTAAAACTTTAGTAACATTTGGTTTTTGTGAATACTCAACATTTTTTGGTATATGAATATGTGTAGATAAAAAACTAGTTGTTGTCTATATAGAACGAATATAATGAAATGACAAAATTTTTAAATCATATTTTATACTTGTCTTGAACGTCTAGTTGATTTGTTTCGAGGCATCAATATAGAAGTTATATGGAGTTTAATTGAATTGAGGAGCGTAAAATAATCAAATGAAATTCATTTTGATAAAAAAAATATCATTAAAATTTTCTAAGATTTCGATTTCAATTCAATTTCATTATAATTTTTATTATATCTATAGAATGAATTCAAACGAAAAAATAAATATTATTTTGGAGTTTTGAATAAATAACATAAAGAGTAATCACTTTAACTAATGAATTAATCAGTCAACAAAAACGTCATTAAGCTCAATTTTTGTCAAAATTTGTTATTCCGAACAGTGATGGTTCTACCATAGGATCCCTCTATCTAGAGAAAATCCTTGACCCACTACTGATTTTGAAAAACAAAGATACAAAAATATAATTCTTTTTTATTGATTTTCTCATTATTATGAGAAGACTTGTAAAATAAATGAAACCGACAACCATATAAGTTTTCTCAGTCAGCACAATTCATATTTTATTTCTCTTCATTACTCTGTATTTTAAATTTTGTACAACTATTTTTTCGATCAAACAACTATAGACACTCATGAAATATACATTTGCTGGATGTATGTAATTTCAATATAAGATTAAAGAGTATTTTTTTAATAATAAAATAGTATTCTATGTTAATAAAGAAAACATTGGTTATAGATAAACTCTTACTAGTAATTAATTCATCATCATACATGAAATTATTGATTCATACTTCATTTCTTCATCTTGAAGATAAGTAAAATTTTTAGATTAATGCTGCTTGTTATGATAGTACAAAACAATACAATTTATTCTGTAAAACTCATTTAAAAAATTCTACATAAATGTTCACATACATCATCTTCATATAATGTAGAAAAAAGGAGCCGAGAAAAATCAACAAATTGTTAATGAAATCAACGAGTAACATATAAAGCACATACATCGTCTGATGAAAGTTCACGATTATAAACACGTAAATCATCCATTGCACCTGTAAATGGACCGGGTACACCAATAGATCCACGTGAACATACATTACAACCACTTAAACAACTACCTAATGTCAAATAATTTGGTGTTGTTTCACTTCCTACAAATGTTGATGCTGATACAGAACTAACAAG
>JAJEKB010021353.1:0-17024 GCA_022393335.1 Macrotrachela quadricornifera
TTCGGTTAAGGGTATATTATTCTGCGGATGGTCAAGAAGGGTTTCGTGTACGTCGGCTAGAGGTAGATCAATCTACGGATGATCACAAAAGGTTTTGTGTTCTTCGATTAGAAGTGCATCAGTTTACGAATGATCAGTAAGAGTTTCGTATTCTTTGGTTAGTGGTAGATTAATCTACGCATGACCACGAAGGATTTCATGTTGGAGACCCAAGGATAGTCTTGCGTACGTTTCGATACATGGAATCTATGGTATGAAATTGAGTTAATCGCATTCACTTTTTCGTAATAGTTCGGGACATCGTGAGATTTTTCTCAAGGATTGAGTGTATTATGTATCAACAGTGACTTCTGGAAGGTTTTTTTTGTCACAATTGTTTGCGGTGAGGTAGTTCACTTAGATGATATGGATAATAATAATGAAAGATCCTTCTATTACAAACGTATTGAAGATAATATTTCTCGAGTTTTTATTTATGTCGATTGGGAAATCTCTTCTCGTGCTCTTTGACTGTCCCTTTTAGGCACCAAAATCCTCATCTTTCTATTTTGTCTGTGAAAAGTGTTCATTTCTTCTTTATAACAAAATTTAGATAGATGTCTTTCAGCACTTCTCAAATGAATGCTACAGCATGGTATCTTTCACGTCACATTCACGCACAAATCAATTCTTCGCCAAGTCTTAGTTTAGCTCCAGTTAATGTAATTCAGAGATGTCCATCGCGGCTGAAAATCAGCCGCTGCCGCGCCGCGGTCTTTTACAGCTGCTGAGGCCGCGGCGCTGCCGCGCTGCTATGGTATAAAATCGAAAGACACCGCGCCGCGGTGTTATATAAAATACATGTTGCCACGGTGCTTCTGCACATCGACGTACTAAAAACGTTGCCACTGTCGCAGCAATATTTGAAGAAAAGGTTACAGCACTACTACTGTCACTACATGAAGAAAAAATGCCACTTTTTGGAGTTTAATTTCAGGTCTGAGGCTGGATATTTTTTAGAATTACAGATAAAATTTCTGCAAAAAAATCGAGCCGCGGTGGCTAAAAACATGAAAAGACTCTGCCGCGCCACTGCCGCGGAGCCATTATGAGCGATGTGCCGCGCCACGATAATCTAAAAAAAAAATCTGCCGCTGCCGCGCCGTCAACCGCGGTCGCGGCCGCGGCGCGGCAGCGGCGCGATGGACATCTCTGATGTAATTCTTGATGTTAGAACTTCTGTGGCTGCTCGACAAGTAGAATCATCTCGATTAGCTGCACTGTCTTTTGAACAGTGCAGAGCACAACACAAGATTTCATTGTGTTCTGAAGCGATTAAAGCTCTCAGGTATTGGAAGACTTTCATAAGCCGTACAAAGTCCCAATCATTTAGTACCCTAGAGTAAGAATATGGCTGTAAATATTAAGAAACTCGTGAGACTTCGAAACATTTTAGACAACTGTAAGAATTTCTACGAAGCAAAGTAATCTTCGTTAAGATCAAGGATTATCGATCTAAGATTTTAATGTAGTGAAGAAAAGAAGTTTTTCGTCTAATTAGGTTTAAGGTAACACGGTTTGGTTTTAATCAATTCACTTTGATAACACTACGCAAATTAATGTAATATCCAACATATATCAAACAATGCTATTGCAGTGTAATGTTGGTGTACTCACCAAATTGTTCTCTCCTAAAAGCTAAGTGCTTTTTTCACCATAGTTGAGGAGCAAATGTCAGAAGTTACGAATGATATAATCGCTTTTGTTTTCTTTCCTTTTCGTTTAGTTAAAAAGAAGATACTCCTTAATTCATTTTATGGAATGAATTAATGCATGCATAGATATATGAGAACATCCACAGTTCTTTATTTTTTCCGTTTATGTTGAGAGGAAAACGTCTCTGTCTTATTGTGAAATTATCTACACTGACCGCGCACAGTGTATTCTGCTTTATCACACAAATTCTTGTTCTTTTATTTAGTTGAGAAATTGCTTTTGTTCAATCTGAATGTAGAAATACGCTTCAACTTTTCTGTTTAATCGATATGTCGAAATCAACTCTTTTCTTCTTTGTTTCAATTCTGATTCAATTTTCATTCGTTGAGATAGAGAAGGAAATTTTAATCTTTTTTGCCACTTGCAGCATAGAAATAGACTTATATTTTCTCATTTATTCCCGTCACAGAGAGTGTTTCACTTGCAGTTTATCGCTTATCTACAAAGAAGTATAGATTTTTGCTAAATTGACACATAAATATAGGTATTTTAGTTTCTTTTTTAGTTGACATCTAGAAGTAGATTCTTTTGTCCTCCCTTAACTTAAGTACAATAACTTCGCTTGTTTTCAGTTTCGTGAAGATATGTCCGAAGAGAATTGAGTTTTTCGATACATTAAATACTACCTAAAGTTTCTCTCTTGTCGTTCAATAGAGTTATAAAGGAAATTCTCCTTTTTCTGTTTATTTAAGTCATTTAAATATATTCTTTTTTCCCTTTATTTTGGATAGAGAGGAGAGATTTATAAACTTACAAAGAAGCCATCGTTGTTTTTCTCTTTACTTCGAAAACAATCTTTCATAATTTATTGAGTTCACATATCGAAATAGCCTCAGCTTTTTCGTGAGCTGGAGCATATAAAACAATCTTTATTTCCGCTGTATAATTTTCATTCAAGAGAAATTTCTCGATTTTCATTCCATGAGGACATAGAAATTGCTTTTTCCCTTTAGTTCAGTTCTGCCAATCAACTATTTTTGGTCTTCATAAAGTTTCGCTGTTAGGTTTTAATTCACTTTCAACTCGTGACTTCACGTATTTTCTAAGACTTAGCGAGTCGTGCCCACATCGGAAAAGACTCATGGCTATCGATGATCTATATTGAGAATCAGTAGTATTCCAATCCTAATCATAATGATCGTTTAAAAGATGACTAATGGTATAGATTATTGTTGAGTATTAACATTTTGAAGCGCTTATTGGTATATGTGTACTTATGATAAGATATTACCGAAGTAAAGAATCCAGTGTCCGCGGAAAAAAAGTATTCTTTGTTTTAACAGGTATTCTTGCTAACATCTTCTCTTTAATTTCTTGTAATTATAGTGAGCACCCTAATTAATGATAACGAGAATTGTGTGAGTGTTACTTGTTACACTGATAGCCTTTTCTTCCATGATCTTCAACTCTTCATTTACACAGTATTCTGTAATAAATTCAGACACATGAGAAAATAGCTTGGATCTGCTGCCATTCAGATCATCACCAGCAGTCATGTTTCTTTAGAACGGTCATTATCGTTATGGTTAGAATGATATTCATTTCCACTACAAGCCAATAACAACCATCTACTTTTTCTAACACAGATTTAATTCATTATGTCTTACAAAATACACAAAATCACAACTTGACAGAGGGTGTTCGTCTAGAAAAATTCTTTGCTAACTATAACATAGGAAAAGAGTCAGTTTTGTCAATAAGTAAGATATTTCGTGCGATGCTTTATGCTTTTCTCGGCTAATGTATAAACACAGATTTCCTTTCTTTTAAGTACTCGAATTATAAACGTCATCTCTTCGTCAAACAGGACATAGCAATATATTCTGATCTTTTCGAGTACACCGTCTGTGAAAAGAGTTTCTTAGTTTGCGTGACGCTGAAAAATATCACAAATTTTTCTTGAGAATGAGATGACTTAAATCGGGTTTCGATCTTTCCAAGGTTCCTATTGAAATATATACACTTTTGCTTTTACCCATTTTCATCAGTAGTAGTACTGAATTTGTTATGGCAGATGAGTTCTAGACAAAGTATCTTACCATAGGAATAATAGTCTTAAAGATCGAGAGACAAGCCTTAAGTTATAGTAGATCGTAAGGTTTTGTTCTGTTGCAGACGGTAGGAGCTCGGACTGACTTTAAGATTTAGCAAAGGTTTGATGCTACAGTTTAAGAGATTCATTTTTCACTTGTTTGCATTTTCCTTTCTTTTGATTTTTCTTGTGGACCATAAATCTCAAATTGACTATAATGCAAAACGAATGAAAAACCAATTCCACTTAAACTGTAGCATTGAACCTTTGCTAAATTTTAAAATCAGTCTGAGCTCCCACCGTCTACAACAGAACAAAACCTTAGGACCTAACGTAACATAAGGCTTGTCTCTCGATCTTTCGGACTATTATTCCTACGGTGAGATGCTCCGTCTAGAACTCATCTGCCGCAACAAACCCAGTACTATTGTCGATCAAAATGGTCAAAAACTGAAACCTAAATAATAAGGCGCACGGGAATCCTAGTTAGGAAAGATGTGCCTTTCGCTTACGAGGGAACGCTTTTAGGGGATAAAAAGCTTTTGAACTAAAATTGCTTCTATCTTGTAGAGCCCAATTAGCCATGAAATATTCTACGCTGATTCATCCCCATGGCGCTTTTAGATGGAGTTATGACCATTTTAATGTTGTTTTGACTTATAGCATTATGTAAATTGCTATAGAAAATGAGAGATTTTTGATCTCAGATTTTGTTCATAAAGAGGTCTGACGATCACTAATATGTTATGAAAGTTTCATATAAAATGAATACATCGTTCTTAATATAATGAAATTCAGAAAAAGGCCATTTCTCAAGATAAATTTTAATATCGTGCAAAAAATAGTGTTTGTTTTGAATTTCATTATATTAAGAAGAATGCATTCGTTTTATCTGAAACTTTTATAACATACTAGTGGTCGTGAGTCTTCTTTATGGACAAAATCTGAGATCGAAATTCTCTCATTTTCTATAGCGATTTACATAATGCTATAAGTCGAAAAATCATTAAAATGGTCATAACTTCATCTAAAAGCGGGCTATGGGGTTGAATTAACTTAGGGTATTTCATGACTAATTGGACTCTACAAGATAAGAATAATTTTAGTTCAAAACCTTTTTATCACCTAAAAACGTTCCCTCGTTAGCTGTAATAATAGTCATTCTCGCCAATTTGTCGTTCGATATCCTTACAACAGATGATAGATCTAAAGGGTGATCAGAAAGTTTCGATCTCTCTTAGTAAATCAATAGTATTTATGGTAAACTTATATATAGTTAATTCATCAAATTATGTGATCTTGTAGAGGAAGAGTAGAACTGTTATCTGAAAAAAATATCTCAAAATGCTCAAATATAAGATAATGTTATGGTTATTTTACTAATTACGGGTGAATATTTTCATTTTACATTTCTTGAGAAAAATATTTAAAAAATGTTTTTAATAAAATATCTGAATGATTTAAAAGATCAAAATATATATAATAAATTTACAAATCATTTACATATCATATCGAAAAACATTTGTTAAATATTTTTCTCAAAAAATGTATAATGAAAATATTTATGCTCGTGATTAATAAAATAATCATAATATTATTTTACATTTGAGCATTTCGAGAATTTTTTTTCGGATAATAGTTCTACTCTTCCTCTACAAGATCACATAATTTGATCAATTAACTATATATAAGTTTACAATAAATACTATTGATTTACGAAGAGAGGTCGAAACTTTCTGATCATCCTTTAGAATACCCCTCCGAATACTCTTGCGAGTACATGATAGGTCTAGTATACTCCTTCAGACACCGTTGAGAGTAGATGGTAGAACTAGCATATCCTCTCAGAAACTTTTCAGGTACCGTGGAAGGTGTTAGATATCCTTTCTAAAACATCTTCCGTGTATGCATAGCGCTTAGACGATTCGCTGAACTTTTGGAAGCGAATTTGAATGGGTTCTTAACTCTCATATACCCTTTAAAAAGGTTTCTGAAAGTGCAACGATTAATAATTCCTTTAAGGGTTCATTAGTTCTTAATATCCTTTCATAAACGTTTGCAAATGACTTCTATAATGCTTAATAAATTTCGTAAAACTCTGTCCAATACCCTTTTCGAGGATTTTTTGTTTTAATATACGTTTAAAATAATGGTTTTGTAAGATATTCGAAAGGGTTTAGAAAAGGTTACAATACGGTTTAGAAGAGTTTATTATTCGTTGCACTTTCAAATACCTTTTTAGGGTTTTGCATTCTGCTGTTATTTTTTTCAGTGTATGACGTTTCCCGTCTCAGTTTCCGATGTTTATGTGCCCCTACTACAATACATTTCGGACTACCATTCTCCCACCAACGCACTCAGTGTTGCATAGCAACCCTGTTGCTGAAGTATTCCAAAAGGACTTATGCGGTTAGTTCACAGCAACAAACCTGATATATAGCTTTCCCAATATTGATCACCCTTCGGTCATACCTTCAAAACAGTATCTGAGGAAACCTTTTCTTGCACCTGATACTCTTTTGAGCCCAACAAAGAAACAGATACACAAACAAACTTTTTCTCACTAGACCCTCCTTACAGTCAAGGGATTCACGAGGCTGGAACAGAAAACAAAATGTGAGTGCTATAATAGAATAGAACAGATAGTGTAGAGATTCTACTGAGAGAGACAGAGATATGATATTTCATCGGTGAACGAAGAGAAACCGAGTAGGGCCAGTACGAAGGAAAGGTGGAACTAGATCTGATGATCGAAAGAAGAGTGATGCGGAAAATACTTGCATGCGTTCGACTGTCTGTGAGTTTGTTGTGAGTTAAGAAAGTACTGAGTCAGAAGACCTGGTATGAGATTTCTGTGTACTGATAGTGCCAAAGATTTGCGAGTCGGTAGAATCTATTGATACTATTGGCTTGTAGAGTCCGGCGGGATCGGGTTTTTTCATTCCGATCTCGACCGCATCTGATTTAAGAGAAACCCGTCCCGATCTCGGTCCCGACAAAATATTTTTTCGGGATTTTCAATGGCGTTACCATTTTCTGTGAATACAAATCATTCAGACAAAAAATGTGATTCAAGTATCTTCTCGGGATTCGTAGTCCCGATCCCGTTTTAAACAGGGATTCCCGCCCCGATCCCGTAAAATCGGGAGAATTTCGGGATTTGGATCCCGTCGGGAACGGGATCGGGATCGGGTTCGGGAAAAATTTAGGGATCGGGACAGTCCCGCCGGACTCTATTGGCTTGGGAGAGTTTTAACCTCCCTGTCGTTGACCCGGAGGTGCTTTTCAACAAAATAATGAGTTGTTGAAATCCTAATAAGATGGTTTCTAACTCCTTGTAATGTTCCTTCGTGCTGTGATAGGTCCACTCTCAGAAGATTCTAGTTCAGATGCACAGATGCCTGTATATAGAGCTACGACGATATAGTCGTTCGGTCGAACTAATAGATTTAGTTGGTGTCCTTTTTCGGTGAAGGGTTGTTGCGGTTTCTATTGATAAGATGGGAGAATACATTCTCTGAAGGTGTGTGTGTTGTTGTAAGTATATGACTTTAGGTAGGGACGAACGCACCCTCCCAGGTCGACGTTGCTGATTTCCAAATCTTTTCTTTTCCGATCGTATTGAAGGTCGAATCGCATTAGAACAAAATAATAACCGATCGATTTTTGTCGGTTCTAGTGAAAATGCTAGCGCCCGGGAACTGATTGGAATTTTTACTTGCGTCCGATCGTCAGAAACAAGGAAAAATCTTGCTTGGTTTCCAAACGCAAGGATTCTGACTCATACCGACACGATTCTGTCAATTTCGAAATCATCCAACAGAGTTCTGTCGGGCGTTCTAGACCTGGGCTTAGATTCTCGAGTCTTGTATGTCAGACTCCACACTGAAGCGTCTAGGAGAAATCAGTAGAAAGATGCAGCAAGCGTGTTTGTTTTGGTTTCGAGAGTTACACTAGAAAATACTCTGCCGATCGATCGGAAACACAATTCCTACGAGAAAGAGCTGAGCAAGTCCCAGACGAGCGTTACTTGTTCTATAGAGCTGAAACTTTCAGGATAGATTGAGTAATAGAGTACCTATTCTGCAGTATAAATATCAGACCAAATGATAATACTGAGAAGAGATAATCTGAAAAAAGAAATGTCCAGGTTATTTTGGCTACGCATATACAATATAAGACGATGGTCTCCTTTTAAATTCAATCGAAATATTTTCAACAATGAATACATCCAAATTTTTTCGCCAAATCATCTGGAGAATTATTCCATTTAGGCGGTTGGCACATATACCATATAAATTATTAGTTAACTAGTATTATCTATCATTGGGTCAACGGAAAGAAAAAATAAAGATGGTGGAACCATTTTTAGTCAATCAACAGGATGAATAGAATAAAAAGAGGGCACACGAGAGATTGATGAACATCTCGTTGCGTCACTCAATTCGAGTGTTTCTTTTCTCCTCACTTTTAGTAGTGAACAAAAGTCTCCCCCTAATGGATCTCAGCCCTTCTAGAGGATAGAGATCTGAAAGTTTGCATGAGCACGTCTCATTAATAATGTAGATTAGATACAAATTTTTGACTCAATTGTTCACGTACCAAGGAAATTAAGTCACATTAACTCTTAATTCTATTCAAGCAAAGAAATGAATTTTTCTCTGAAAAATTTCTTTGTCCCATTCATAGTCTCATTCGCTAATAGAATTTTATAACCAAAACTGTCTATATAACCTGATCTCTTGTTTGTTCCTTAAACGATTTTTCATGACGATTCTTTCGGTGTATTCTGCTTGTCTACAACTGTATGAGAAAGGCAGTCTATGAACGGGACAAGAAAAGACTCTTAGAGAAAACTTCGTTTTTACGCTTGAAAAAAGTTAAGACTTAGTGTATCCTAATTTCCTGAGTACGTGAACAATCGAGCTGAAAATTTGCATCTGATCTACATTATTAATGAGCGGTGCTCATGCACAATTTCAGATCTCTACCGTCTAGAACGGCTGAGAGCTACAAGGAAAGACTTTCGTCCACTACTGTATTTCAATGTTCAAATATTGAACTTTTATTGAAAAATACCAATTACTTATAAGTCAAATATTGATTTTGCAACATGTTTTATCAGGGTCATTATATCTTTCGGAATATCGTACATGTCTTCAAATTCGTTAAAATCGCATCCAACTTCGATAAAACTGTTAGAGTAGGGCAGATTTCTCATGTAACAACCCTATTGAGTTTGTTGTTGTCTTGATTCTTGTTTCCAAAATCAACCAAATTCAGAGAAAACAAAATAAACTGTAAAAGAGGAGCGAAAACTGATCGCAAGAGCTCGAGTATTAGAATAAATGAAGATGACATCAGAAAATCATTGATATCATGTGATCTCACATATATTTATCGATGTCAAGTTGTGAATCAAAATCGACCGAATTATCGCGATTACTCATCCAAATGGTGGCGATTTTGAGAGCATAAGTGCTATCTCATTAATTTATTCAGTAGATATTAGCCTATTCTATAAATGTAACTAACTGAAAGTTATTCTGAGCAGTATAACCAGCAGAACAAAGCAAAGACACTAGCGAACATCATGCATACGTCACAGTGTAGAGAGTTCGAAGAGTAAAAACCTAAAACTATTCCGCAGATATTTTTGGTTCTATGAAGAGCAAACGATTTCTTTTTGAATGAATCATTTTATATTAATTGATTTTATTCGTGTTGATATAATGTGACATCAATTGATGTAATTCGATAAGTAAATATTTTCTTTTCGAACACTATTCAAAAAGCAATATTCACTAAGATCGAACATTGAAAAGCCTCACATTATCATATTGATGGTCAATATTTTTTCAGTCAACAAATTTCAACTTCAATTGACATTCTTAGTTTCATAAGTTTTCATTTATAAGAATATTTCAATCAGTATTACTCGAAAAAGAAAACGAATCTTTAAACGTCATGTTCAACTGGAATCAAACTTTCGTTGGATTTTTTCTACTATTCATTTTAAATCTCAAACTTGTCCGAACTGATGATGGCAAAAGTAAGAAGGGAGAGGAGATGACTGATCAGAATGAAATAATTTAGGCGCTGATGCCCATTCAACTGAGGTGGATGTGGGATGTTTTTCATCTCATTCAACAATTCAACTGATCCATGGCAAACAGAAATTTATTGATCAATTAAAATCTAGAGATCTCATTCATACGCTTGATAACTCAAAATTAGTTTCAACCGAAATGATTTTTATGTTGGATCAACAAAGATTTCAACAAGGTTTCATTGTCAATCAAAATCCACATATTTTTTCTTTGCTAGAAAAATTAGATTTCTTTCATTTAGCTTTATTTTATCGTCTGAAAACAGATTCTGGACATGAAATTAGTTTAACAAGGTCACATTTAATTTTGATTTATTCGTTGAAGAATAGAAATGAAGAATTTGTTGCATCTCGCAATGTTCAACTTGGTGATCAACTTTTCGTTTGGAATTCAACCACAAATCAAATTCAAAGATCTACCGTTGTTCATATTGAAACTACGATCCAGATGGGTTACTATGCTCCTCTCACTACTCATGATAAATCTTCGACACTGTATTCTTTTGTTTTTCTTCATCGATATAATTTATTCTCTCGTCAATAGGAACTTTGTTGGTCAATGGAATATTGAGTAGTTGTTTTTCATCGATTGGTGATCATCATTTGGCAAGGAAATATTTCTTATCTGCTATTCGATGGTTTTATTATTTGCAAAAGTCGATCTTTCCTGGACAAATTCAATTTAGCGAAGAGAAGGATCGTGAAACGGATGCAGATGATGGAATTCCTTGGATCATTGAATATGTTTATCAATTTGTTCATTTTCTTCGTCCATCACTTTTTCAATCGATCTAATTCTTCTTGTTTTTTTAACTTGAATTTTTCCAATTATTTTCGGTTTTGCTTTCTAATTTTATTGAAATTTATTGTAATCAAGCAGAAAATTCGATTCAATGGACTTTGAAACTGACAGCCTTTTTACTGTATACTATAGAAGCACACATAGGTCCTCAAACCCTATCCTATTGAGGTATCGGTATTGACCAACGGGGAATAAACTGATTTCTTGATTTCTTGATTTTGATTTCCATTGATTCTAATGATTTCTCTTGATTCTAGTGAAGGGCGAACAAAAGGATTACTAATGATTACAAATTGACTACTAGTATTCGTTGACAGCATGCTCCGTCTTGTTCGTTACTATAAGGATAAAATCCAATTCTGTTTTTGCCAAATGAAAGACCCCGCTAATTACCCGGAGGTCGCCCGAGATCACATCATATTTTGGCGACTATATAATGGAGAAAACCTTCTTGAATCTGATTCGTTGGAAAATCAATCAATAGGATTGCAGGGATTTATTTCTCGCTTATAGCATTGTTCGAGCATAGATGTTGCTGTGAGAAAAATGTAGAGAGCCTTGATAAACACCCTATTCCCCAAAACAACCCCATTCTTTAGCCTGACCATAAGAGAAGTTTGCTCCTTCTTGATTTCTATTGATTTGATTGATTTGAATCTGATTTCTCGTCGTAGAAACCAGTTTGTTCCCCTTTGTCAATATCGCTCAATACCAATACCTCAACATCTCAATACCGTCAATACCAATACTTCAATACCTCAATACCATTCAATACCAATACCTCAATACAGTGTTCTTAATAGCAGGTGCCGGCTACATAAACAAAGTACCAATGGTACATGAAAATTTGAAAAAGTACTTCGTTTGGCACTTTACTAAAAAAAACAAGGTACCAGAACGGTACTTTGTTAAGTAAAAGAGCACTTCGTTTATTTTATCACGCCATTGTTTATAAATCACTTTATTCCTTCTTTTCGTTTATTTTTATTTGTAGATGGAGCTAATATAGTTCTTTTTCGTTTTAGATTTACTGTGATCAACTAATTATAAAGATGGTCGTGACTTTTCCATAGTTAGAATATTATTCTTTATTGAGAGAGTTATTTAATTCATTTTCTTCTTTCTACATTTATTTCTTTTTTATCGTTTGGGTCACCAACTTTATTGATCTTCGCATTATTTTATTAGAGATGAAGTCAATATATTAGTATTCTTTTTTGTTATTGCTTTCAACTTCTATTATACATTTAGGACTATAATTTCGTTTATATGTTTTGAACAAGTTCTTTAATTAATTTTCTTCTTATTATATTTATTTCTTATTTATTGTTTAGATCATCTACTTTGTTAGTCTTCTCATCATTATCTTAAAGGTTAAATGAATCTATTAGTATTCTTTTTTTTTATTATTTTAAATTTCTTTTATACATTTAGAACTATAATTTTGTTTTTTTGTGTTGAACTAGTTATTTAATTTATTGTCTTGTTGTACTTATTTCTTATTTATCATGTGGTTGACCATTTTGTTCATTTGCTCAACATTTTGTTAAAGGTTAAGTGAGTGCATTATCGTGATTATTTCGTTTTGTGTCGTTTATTTTATATTTCGAATTATTTTATAATGGAACAATCAAAACTTGAAGCATTTTTTAATGCTAGATTACCACTTACTGATCTTGAAAACATTCAAGATGAACAAAATTTAAATGATTCAGTTGATTTGTTAGATAATAATAATAAAGTTTCATCTAAAGAAAATGAAATAATTATTGTTGATGACATTTCAACAGACATTATTAGCAAATGTGGTGGTGAAGGTAGAGTAAATATACCATCAGATGTAATTATTAATCATGATCATAACGTTCAATCAGAAAAACAAATTCAAACAGCAAAACAAACAACAGCTAGAGATAAACCATTAGAAAAGGACAAACGTCGCTATCTATCATCATGGGAAAAAGAATCAGTATGTTTTTATGAAACCTACGTTTATGATATAAAAAATATTATGCACGAAAAAAAATATGTTGGTTATACAATAAAAAAGATATAAATGGAGATGACCGTCTTTATTGTAAACTTTGTGAAAAATACCAACGAACATTAGCAACAAATGGAAAAATTAATTCATGGTGTACAGGTGGTTATAGAATATTAAAGATTTCAAAAATTAAGCAGCATGCTGCTAGTAGTACTCATCAAGAAGCTCAAGAACTTGAGTTAAAAACATCATCCAATTCTCAACCGAATTGGTTGGTGACACAAAATAAAGAAAGAAGTAAACATGAAGTTTCAATTCAAAATTTGATCTTGTCTGCAATATATCTATGTCAACAAGATCAATCAATTAATTCTTTCGACAAATTATGTGTATTAATGGAAGCTCTTGGTGTTAAATTATTACCAGCAGAATTAGGTGGAATTTCTTATCGAAATGATAATGCAGCTATAGAATTTTTACGACATGTTTCTGCTTATTTACATGAAGAACTGGTAGAAAAAATCAACAAAAGTCCATCTATAGGTAAAAAGAAGCTTTAAATTCCCATATATTCATTTTTTTGACTCTTTAGGTTGGATGCTTGATGAAAGTACCTCACGTACTGTTCAAAAAAGTTTAATTAGTTATGTTAGACTTTTTGAAAATAATGAAGCCAAGACCAAGTTTTATGGGATTTTGGAGTTGGATGGTGATGGTACAGCAAATAATATTGTAGAATCTATTAAATCATTTTGGCGAAAAGATGGCATGAATCCGGAAAAGACTTGTTGGTTTGCTACAGATAATGCCGCAACTTTTACAGGTACTCATTAATTCTTGAAATAATAAAATTTAATTATTGTAGGTGTTAATAATGGTGTCGTGGTCAAATTGAAACGTGATTTTGGTCTTGAATTCGTAGAATTAAATACCTGTGTAGCACATTCTTTTGCATTAGTAGGAAGTCAAGCTGGTTTTTTTAAAGAAGGTATAATTTATCTGACTCTATTAATTATTTGAAAGTTATTCTATAGAAAATAGCGGTAGTAAAGCAAAAAAACGAGATTTAATATCCAAATTGGAAAATACAATTGGAAAGATTTATTTATATTTCGGTTCAAGTGCTAGTCGAACTTTTAAATTAAAGTGCTGGCAAAATCTACTCGATATTCCTGAATTGAAATTCAAACGATTATTTCACATTCGATGGACAGCTATTAGAGATTCGATAAAACCTATTATGTTGAATATTATACCAAGTAAATTCTTTTAAAGATTGTTTTATCATAATATTATCGTTCTTCTTATTTTATTGTAGCAAATCAAGCATTATTTGCAACTTTGGAATCAACTAAATTTAATAAAAACTTAACTGTTGATGATCGTGTAGCAGCAGAAGAATTATTAAATTTTATACTTGATGATCAATTCCTGTTTATGCTCCATTTTCATTATGATTTACACGAATGTGTTTTAGGTGAAATAATCTTATTATTTATCATGATTGTTTTATTTTTTTTTCAGGAGAATTAACAAAGATTTTGCAAGATGATGATCTGCCTTATTTCACCATGATGAACATATTAAATGAAAAGAAAAAAATATTAAATAATTGGTTGTCCCAAAGTGGTGAACCAGTACCTATACTTGGTCCTTCATTAAATGATTATACAAATTCGACTGCCAAAAATCAATCTTATGGTGCATTTAAAATTGTTGTTGGTGAACGATCACAACTTAAAAATGAATGTTTTACACATGTTAATCGATTATTAATTGAAATAGATAAAAGATTCAAACCTTCTGAAGTACAACAATATTTTATAGTTTTATTTGAACCTGATCATTTAATTCAGAATAAAAATAAAATTGGAGAATCTGGTTATGGTCGACAAGAGCTTGATTTTCTTCGAATTAAATATCAAAATTTAAATGGGTTTAGTATGGAAAAAGGTCGAGTTGAATGGGAAAAAATGAAAATATCCTTAAGTGAATTCGTATCAAATAATCAAGAGAAAAATTCTCGAAGAATGTTTTGGAAATCTTTCATTTTATGGAAAGAAATAATTGATAATTCTTTTCATGAACAATATAAAAATATCTTAATATTATTATCTATATATTTAATATCACAACTTAGTTCAACTGAATGTGAACGTGGTTATTCTGTTGCAAATAAAATGATTTAAGAAGGTAATACTATTGTTTGATATAATGCCAAAAGATATCATATATAATTTTAAACCGGTTTTAGTGATCGATGTCGACAAGTAATTCAACAAGCGTATAATACATGGAATAATATTGATACAAATCGTCGAATTTTTAAAACAAAATTAATTATTGATGTACCAGATGATTATGAACCATTAAAACAAGTTCGCTCTGCGCGTAAACGAAAACAAGGATCAACAAATGATGGTTATCTAGTTGAATCAAAAAAATCAAAAATTAAAGGTATTAAATGTGCTAATCGTTGTGGCAAATTTATTGTTGATGATGATCCAGAAGAAACATATGCTATTCAATGTTGTCATCAAAATGAATATTATGATTGGATTGAAGCTAGTTGTTCTCGTTGGTTATGCAATATATGTCGTATTAAATTAGGAATCTCCATTGATACAACATCATGGTTTTGTGAAGATTGTATTGATATGCACACAGAAGAATAAAAACGATTAATATTTTATTTATTTTTTTGTATTATAATGAATATAATATAGTAACTATCAATTCAAATATATACATTTTGAATTTAGTCAGATAATTATGTATTTATTTTTATCGTTATCTATGTGTTTTTTCTTTTGTATTGGTTTTTTCTATAGAACTATTTTATGGTGAAAACATGATTATTACTAACTTCGACTTTTTTCTTGATACATTCCTAAGGTTTGGCACTGTGTGGTACTTTGTTTTGAAAAACAAAGTACCAAATCGCACTTTTATGATATATTCAAAGTGCCGAGTGGCACTATGTCTCTAATTTCTATTAAAAACACTGCCTCAATACCGTATTGATATTGTGATATGTCTAAGGGGTATCTATAGGTCCCTATACTCTACCCTATAGGGATACCCACAGTTCTTCAAGTGTTATCATCTAGGGACACTGATAGGTCCTCAAGTGTTACCCTATGAGAGTATCCACAGATTCTTATACCATACCCTGTAAGGGTACCCAAAGGCCCTTTACCCTATCTTATAGGGTACCGATGGACCCCTTTAACCTATGCTATAGAGATACTCCTAGGTCCCTGTATCTTATCCTATGGGAATACCCGTAGTTCCTTATACATTATCCTATGTAAGTACCCGTATAAGATAGGACTTGCGGACCTTTGGATTCCAGCGTAGGGTAGAGTATTGGGACCAACAGGTGTTCTTGTAGGATACAATATAGCGATCTATGAGACCCTCTGTACGATATGGTAAAGGGATCTATAGGACCCTCTGTACGATATGGTAAAGGGACCTATGGATACCCTATGAGATAGACTATAAGGTTCTATGGGTCCTTATAAGATAGACATAAGAACCTTTGGGTATCCCTATGGGGCAGGGTATAGGGACCCATAGATACCCTTATAGGATAGTGTTTGAGGACCTATGGGTGCTTCTTTAGGATAGGGTATAGGGGCATTTTGACGCCTCGTCGCTACTTTTCATTCCAAGTATCCAATGCCGCAGTCCGTTCCTAACATCCGTTTTTCTTCAAAAATCACTATTTTTATGATAACAATATTGGATGTTCGTAATTAAAAAAAGTACGGATATGTGGAACGATCATCAAAACATAAACTGATGCTCTTTAACCCTCGTACTCTCAAGCCTGTTTTTGGCGAAAACAAAGAGAATGCGTTATGAAACGATAATTTTTTCCACTGTTCAACATGTATCTGAATAAAACCGGATTGTTCCTTTATATAACTTGATGTGTCTCTCATATGCGACGATTTTATAACATTCATCAAGTATTACATACTTTAATCTATGAAAAAAAGTTTTCATAGCATTTTCTTTCTTATTGGAGAACAGGGTCTATTTGAATCCTGGTTGGTAGTACGGGGGTTAAGAAAATATGTGTAGCATTCTCTTCATCTTCCAAGAATTCCAAGAATATTATTTTGTTAATCAACATTGAAAACTGAGTATAAAGCACATTTCTCAAATATGTAATGATCCTTTTTTTTTCTATATATTAACGATCATCTATAGCTATCACTAGTATAGCTTGTAAACCTATCTAGTTTTTTGTGAAACACGATCTGATAGAGAGTGTTGAAGTGTTTAGAGGTAGAAATTTGCACCCCCCCCCCCCCCCTCCCCCCCCCCCCCC
>JAJEKB010021353.1:24832-44337 GCA_022393335.1 Macrotrachela quadricornifera
TGATTCCAACATCATTCCATGTTGATTCCAAGTTGATTATAATTGAAATTGAAATTCATCAAAATGATACTTGATAATACAACAATCGACATTTTTTAATAAAATTTGTCGAATTCGACAAATTTGGAATTAAATTTTGTCGAATCGACAAATTTTTTTTCGACAAATTTTATCGACAAATTTGCGATCGACATTTTTTGTATTCGACAAAATTGTAGTCACTCCAAATATTTTCATCGGAATAGCAAGAATGGTTACTGGTCAAATATCACCTTTTCAATGAGCAAATGAATTTTTTAATGAGCAAATTCAATTATTTATTGAGATTTTAATATTAATACTGAACAAATTATTAGTTTACTGAGCAAATAAGTAGTTAACTGAACAAATATAATTATTACTGAACATTAAATTTTATACTGATCGCTTGATTTTTTTACTGATAATTTGTATATAATACTGAGCACATTTTACTGAGCATTCGGTATAAAATACTGAGCATTTAATTTGTACCCATATAAATATATTGCACCATTCTAGGAGTGATCCTAGTGCTAATAGACCCCGCCATTCTAGCAAAAGAGCTAGTATGTTGATTGCGCCATTCTAGGAAAAATCTCAGTTTATAGATTGCGCAATCCTACGAATGCCTCCAGCTGAAATAGTAGAAATTTTAAGAAATCGTGGAGAAATCTTGAGAAATTCAATGGAAACCTTCCAAAGTATAAGTGGAAACTGGCAAAATCCAAGTGAAATCTAACGAATTCCGAGGGATATCTTTAGTAATCGTAAGAAAATCTTGCGCAATCCAAAGGAAATCTCCAGTAATCCTAGTAAAATCTTTAGCAATCCAAGGCAAATCTTTAGCAATCCAAGGCAAATCTTTAGCAATCCAAGGCAAATCTTTAGCAATCCAAGGCAAATCTTTAGCAATCCAAGCGAAATCTTGCGATATCCAAGGGAAATCTTTAGTAATCCTAGTAAAATCTTGCGAAATCTAAGGAAATCTTAAGCAATCCAAGGGAAATCTTAAGGAATCACATGGGAATCTTGAGAAATATAAGAGAAATCTTAAGAAATCCGAGTAAAATCTTCAGAAATCCTAGTGAAATTTCGCGAAATCCTAAGGAAATCTAGAGAAATCTAAAGAAAATTTTGTGGAAATCCAGATGAAAGCTTGGATAAAGCCTTTGTTCAATGGTGATTAAATCCTAATGGGATCGACTGAAATTTATTTAGTTTCTGATGAAATCCGACTACATAAGATCAGAACCTTATGTTATCAGGTGTTTTTCTGTCAACGGATGCTGGAGGTTACGGCAATATCTGAGAAGCGGAGATGACAGTAATCGATCGGATCCTTTCCGATGTAATCCGAGTCGGAATCCGTTAGTTAGGATTCCTGTGAAAGTTACATCGGTTCCGATCGGTTTTCATTGGGAATCCGACCTATTCCGCAGTAATTCGATGTCGTATCCGACCTGTTTCCGATGGGATCTACAGGTCGATTTGAACGACCTGGGCTGCTAATATGAAAGAATTTTGAAATTCTTAGAGTTCTTTTAGAATTTACGAGGTTTTAAAAAATCAGTATCTATGCAGAAATCTATGCCACCTGATGATCGATTTCAGTTAATTGAAGTCTAAATCCGGATAGTGGTAGTTATTTGTTGAGCTCACTGTTATGTCACATTTTATGATGTGACATAAGGATGACTAACTAACGGTATTTTCCATATATGTTCGTTCTTTTTCGTTTCTATATATATATTCATTCTCTTTCTTTCTTTCCTTACACATATATGATGTCATCTGATACTTAGGTCATTTTCCAAGTATATGATATCATCTAATGGAATTATCCATATTCGCGTAGTTTCTAAGTAGTATAAATACTTGCGTCTTTCTATGTAAAATGTGTGTGTTTTGTGAGTGAAAGTGTGATATTAGATATTGGAAATAAACATCATATACACATCAACGATTAAATTGATACGGATCTAACACTCACCCTCACTCCTCACTCTCAGGGTCCTTGAGATCCTTGCGATCTTTGATATGCCTAGGATCCTTGAGATTCTTGGGATCATTGAATTTTTTGGGACCCATGGGATCCTTGAAATCCATGAGTTTGTTTACGAGATCTTATGCTGTGCTTTCTTAGTGCGCCTAGGTGCTAAATAATTTTTGAGTTCAAGAATTTCTCAAGACTTCGGAATTCACGGAATTCAGACAGGTCTTCATTTCATCTCTCTTGTAATCTCACTCTCAAGAATAACGTCGGTAATAAGAATTCTTTATTTGACGAAAACATTCCTTTGAAAAAAAATATTGCTTAGAATGATTATTGATATTAACCGATACTTGCAACGATTACCTACAACAGCCGCTTTTTATATTTGCTTAGAATGATTGTTGATATTAACCGATAATCGCAATGATTACCTACAACAGCCGCTTTTTATATTCATTTAGGCATGATTACCAATGATTATTCATGATTCCTTCGATCGAATTTGCTCAGCTCCCCCAGCTTCTCCTCCTCGTCCTAACCGTTAATATATTTCTTTCTACGCTACATAAGAAGACCCCCTGGGTCGACTTGTTTTTTTCACTAATATTTGTATGCATCCGCAAAAAACATTTTCAATGGTAGGCTGTTTGTATAAATGCTTCCACCATCGATAATGTTATTCAACATTCAAACATGTTCTCTTCTTTCTGGCTGCTTGGTCTTGGTCTCCTTCTTCGTACACAGGAATCGGTACAACAAAATGCGCTGCCGTATACCTTTGGCTACCGATCATCGTATAAATTTCATCAGTATGGAAACATGAATCTAATTATCTCGGCACCACATGGTGGTAATGTGGCACCGACTGATGTGCCAGATCGATCATCTGGTGGTTGTGGTCGTATAACAACTTCAAATACGTTTTACTGTACATGGAACTACAATGATACCTGTGTCGATGCTAACCCTTGTGATATAGGTAACACCAGAGATGTCTTGACTGATGAGTTTGCTCAGAATGTAGCGAATGAATTATACAATAGATGGGGACACAAACCATTCGTAATTATTGGGGTGTGGTCACGTGGAAAAGTTGAATTTAATCGACCAATTATCCAAGGAACACTGCAACAGCCAGAGTCAGTTGCTAGTCATCAAGGTTATCATTCATTTATCAGTGGCAATGTTGATCGAATCTATCAAACTTTTGGCACAGGTCTCTTGATTGATTTTCATGGACATGCAGCTTCAGTTGGAGAGTAAGTTCATAACAGATATCAATAGATGTCTATTACTTACGAGCTTTCTCATTTAATTTAGTTTTACCATGGCTGGCTATCTTTTGACTAAAAAACATCTCAGTGTAGATGATCTAAATACCCTAAACGTTAGAACATCAATCGAACCATTGTGTGGCTCCGATCGCAACGAATGCATTCGTGGTCAATCTTCATTTGGCACCAAACTCGAACAGAAGGGATTCGATGTGGTTTATCCATCATTTGCACATCCTAATCCAGGAAACCTTACTTTCTTCGAAGGTGGCTACATCACAAGCAACTACATTTCAAAAATCAATGCCATGCAATTTGAATTGCCTCCTTCCATTAGTTCAACAAAAAACCGAACCGACTATGCCAAGAAATTCGCCGAAGTTATTATCGAATACATGACTCAAAGAAATATACTTCGAGTATTTCCAACTCTTCTATAAGTTTTGAGATGAATATTTTACTATAAAAACAAAACCAATCTTTAGTTTGAGAATTGCTTATAATCACTTCCAATCGAAAAATAAATCTACAATTAAAAATTTTGAGAAAAGATTATGTGTTTGTAACGCTCTTCCTAGCATGCGCTGTACCCATGGCTTTTGTCCTTTCGATTGTTCTTATTTGATGGATTATTCTCTTTATGTTCTTGCTTAGTACATTTTGATGTACTTTGCCATTATCTTTCCTTTACTTCTATTTGATCGACGAGTATATAAGCGTATGTTTTGTATCAGAACGATATGATCCCTCATAAGAAGAAACACAATCAAGCGTAGTTCCATCACCGCTAGCTCTTCTTCTATTCAAAAATCGTCACAGTGATGAACAACTATAGAAAAAACAATTTTATAATGTCGCAATCAACTGAGGGTGAGGGTAAAGGTGATTGTCTCTTCGTCATCCTGATCCTTAACCATCCTGACCCTCGATGCATGGAAGTTCTAAAGGGTTTCTCTGATAGTGTTCAAAAAGTTACTTATACTACCCTAAGATAGCCTTCAGAATGTTACCTATAGCATCCTGAAAGATCCGTTCAAAACTTTCCGAACCATTTCATCCACTACTCATTTACCATTTTGTTTCGCCGGTGCGAGCTATATGTATACGAATGAGTTCTTGGAAAATTATGGTGATGTAGACGATGTTTTAAGATCAAGTACTTTTGTAAATATCTTGTCATATTGTAGGAGATATCTTGTGTATCTGAATGTACATGATTAAGTAAAGAATTTTGTGATAAACTTGTATCCTAATCAATTAACTGTACATAATTATACTATCGGTGACAACATTGCTCAACCCAATATTTTTCGATGCCTTGCTAAGGATAGAGGTGGGTAAGTATGAAGAGGACAGCATTATCCACCCACCCTCATTCTCACCCTCGAGATACACCATCGATTCTAGAATTCCTCAAGATTATTTTGCACCAATCTCAAGCTAGTTACCATAGATGATTAGATGAATAAAAGTTAAAAACTTGCCTTTCTTAGGAAAAACACACGGGAGATCGGGGAATCCATGTGAAAGACATGGTATAAGGGTGAGGGTGAGTGGATGATGCTGTCCTTTTCATACTCATTCACCCTCAAGGAAAACACTCGAGGTGCAGGATGCAGGGAATATCGCACATACGACTGGATAAACAAAAACTTTCGCATTGACTATAGAAAGAGAAAAACTTTTTGACATTTCCTATGATCATTCACCGTCAGTCTCTAGTAAACTCCATAAATAGAATCGTATTTTGAATGGAAATTTCAATTGTTTCGCATCAGGAATCAATAATGGTCAAGACAAAGACGCTTGAGATGTTCAGCTTAACACTGCTTGTTTAACATTGACACACGAGCAAGGGCGTCCAGCATCTTTCGATTCATATGATTCGATTAAGCATCGATACTTGATGGGGGCAGTAGGATTAGCAGCAAATAGACAAAAAGTACACCCAGCCAAATGAACGAGTCTCGATTTCATGACATCCACAAAGCGAAATGAGACTTTTGACATGGAATGACACTCGCATTCACAGAGATCACACCTTCACCTCGAAGCGAAACATCTTGTGCGTCTCGATCGAATGATTGAGAGACAGACACTAGTACTCTGCATACATTTGACAAGTCTTCAGCTAAAGTTTCTTGGCATAGACGAACATAAAAGCTACGCAGTGCAGCATATAAGATATAGGGATATGCATGTATTCATGCCAATCTCTGTCGTATCTCTGCAAGTCGTTAGCTAAGATTGCCTTCAAGGAAAACATGCGGGGTACAGAGTTCAGGGGATCTGTGTGTCTCATCAATCGTCGGATTTGTCTCTGACGTCTGCTGATGATCATTTTCTAGCATTTCTTAACTTTATACTAGGAAAAATACGGCGGAGCAGCGGATCAATGAGAGATTCAGAAGGATAATGTATGATTGCTTTGAATTTATTCATCTCATCTGCAACCTCACTCCTCATCCTCACGTTGGTCATTCAGCGAATTTTCTTGATCTGTACAAGAAGAATGATAAAAGTAAATTAATCACAGGTGTTTATCACAAGAGATCCTATGAACCATATTATCTACCTTTTAACAGTATCTATCCAATACATATTAAAAAGAATATTCCATTCGCCATGCTTCTCCGAGCGATTCGGTACTGTTCTTCATTTTAGTTATTTATAAATGGACGAAAGTCTTTACGAATGGTCTTACTATTAAACAGATATATTGATGATTTGATTCCAAAACAATTTGATTTGGTACTATCTAAATCAGACTTGGAATCGGACCGGCCGGACCGATCCGATCCGGTCCGGTTCAACTTTTTAGACCCACCGGTCTTCACCGGTTTTTACCGGTCTTTTTTAAAGATTTTTGGCAGTGAAGTCTGCTTTTTTTTGCTGGTTTTTAAAGATTTCAACGCTGTTAATGATCAAGAGACATGAGTCTGAAAGATTTTCATTAACAAAATTTCAACCGTGGTCGAAATTCTAGCTCTAATAGTTATCAAAACTTTCTTATTCCATGATTAGAGCTTCATATCAAGGTAAATGAATTTATTATGTTCACAAAAAGTCACCCAAACTTTAAAAGTCGATGTCGGTCTAAACTAAGGATTTCTCATGTTGAAATTTCCAGCTGACTTTTTTGTGCTAATCTTAGTGAACTTTCATAGAGTCTGTGTAGCTATTGATAGTCAGCCATGCTTTCATCCGGAAATTATAAACATCAATTCTGTTGCCAAGGTCTTTCTAACCATTGGCATCATGCAAGGGCGATAATCTTGAGATATTAACCCATTCAACCCGATTTAGTTTTCTCAAAAAATTTTTTCAAAAGGTTCAGTTTCATGGACATTTACCTTTTAATAAATTCACTTAATGACCTTTTCGTTGTGTTCTATCGGTTATTTATCGTTCTTTTCTTTATATTACTACACAGTCATTTTCTTCTGCCGAGCTGAATAATCGCTCCGATTACTTTTTCGTTCTTTTCCATATTACGCAAAATATGTACTAGAAAAAGGAGGGAGTTTCCAGCTTTTTCTCTCTTATTCTTGCCTGTGTATGGTTTTGTATATAAATATGACCGGAGTTTTGGAATAATTCACATGTAGTTTGAAGACATGGACACAGAAGATAGCGCTAGCTCACTCGATGAAGTGGGTTCTCTGGATGACGATTTTGATGCAATGTACCTTGAATCTGACGATTCTAATGAAGAAAGTACTGGTGATGACATGGATTCACATACTTGGAATGAAATCGAATCCGAGTCCTATGCAGAATTCATGGAGGATTATGAACTTATCGACGAAGTAACTTCTGTTTCAGGCGATAATACAATCAATCCTATTGATTGCTATCGACATTTCATAACGGACGAAATTATTGACCTCATAGTTTATGAAACTAATCGATACGCGCAGCAATACTTACAAAACCATGAGATTAGTGAACGGTCAATACTCCATCAATGGAAACAAACCACTAATGAAGAAATGCTGGAGCTTTTTGGAATCATTATCGAAATGGAGTTGGTATAAATGCCAAAACTGAAGTACTATTGGAGCAGTAGTTTACTGTACGGTTCAGACATCATTTGAAATGCTATGCCGAGGGAGAGATTCGAATTACTACTCAAATTTTAGCATTTTTCGAACAATGATAATGGAAATGCGAATCAAGATGGGCTTTCCAAATTGACACCACTCTTGAATTTGTTTAGAGCAAGCTTTTCGTCAGTATATGTACCTGGTTCGATTGTGACTATCGACGAAAAATGGACACACCTGGAATTTTTTGAGTTATACAAGTCAACAAGATCCTATCGCAGGTCTTGGACATGCCCAAACAGTCGTGATGAATCTATTGGATGGTCTTGAAGGATGCTATCGAACTGTGGTAGCTGACAACTTCTTCACTAGTATTCCTCTTGCCAAACGTTTGCTAGCAGATGATACATACCTTATTGGAACATTCAGAAGTAATCGTGTGGGATCAGGCAGCGAAGTTGTTCAAAGAAATCTCAGACGTGGGAAAATTTACGGTTTGGAGAATAAAGACGGCGTAAAGCTGATCAGGTGGAAGGACAAAAAAGATGTCTTGATGATATCTACAAGACCGTCGCATTCAGCAACTGTGGTGAATACTGAAAGTACTACCAGCAAAAATGAACGTATCATGAAGCCACAAGTTGTGCTCGATTACAACAAAGGAAAATTAGGTAGTGATTTATCTGATCAGCTATCCTCATATTACACCTGTCTCATGCGGTCAATAAAATGGTACCGGAAGGTAGCATTTGAATTGCTTTTCGGGACGGTGTTGGTCAATAGCTATTTGATATACAAAGAAAACTACGTTGCAAGCAAAGTACCTATTCTGCATTTTCGTGAAAGCCTTGTTCGATCTTTACTACTTGGCGTGTCGTTCGAGAACCTGAAGCCAGGCATGAAACAGAAACCAGCTGCTCAAGCAAAACGTAAGCTTGCTGACCATAAACTCGAAGAAAAAGAAGGATTTGCTCGCGATGTTCGACGACGCTGTGCTGGATGCTACGAGAAAATTAGACAACAACAATCAAGAGAATCAAGCCAGGCAACAGCGAAAAAAATAAAAACCTTTTGCTCTGATTGTGACAAGCTTTTTTGTCTTGATTGTTTTAAAGAGAAACATTTCTCTATAAAATAAATGACGCAGAAATAGCTACGACAAAGCAGAAAGCTCATATTGTGTAGGGCACGGTCTAAGAACAAGGAGAGA
The DNA here is from genome assembly GCA_022393335.1 of Macrotrachela quadricornifera. Classification (NCBI taxonomy): domain Eukaryota; kingdom Metazoa; phylum Rotifera; class Eurotatoria; order Philodinida; family Philodinidae; genus Macrotrachela; species Macrotrachela quadricornifera. The sequence continues at coordinate 33,377 of JAJEKB010021353.1, forward strand.
AAGTCCTTTTCTGTTAGATATTTTGAAAACACAAAGTGAGACCCACCGGTGGGTCTCATCGGGTTGAATGGGATATATATGATTCGTTGCATCTCGACGAGCTGATTCCGAATATCACCTTAGTTTTTCGCCAAGGTCTAGTGTAGACGCTGAAAACCGAATTTCCGCCTAGAGCCCTCGAATTTTTGGGAACCATTCAAAACAGCCTAGGAAAGGTTTCATGACTTGACGCTACTATCGTAGTTAGGACACATATCCAGGAGTATCTGGTAAAAATACGCGCTCAACTAGACATGATTCGTCCGTAGGATTTTTAATATACGGAACGGTAGCTTTTCGGGTAGGATTTCGAATCAAGAATTCCTAGTTTTCTACTCTATTTTAAATGGGATTACGATAATTTTTTTGCCATAAAGCCTGTAGATGAGCGAGTTTTTCGCGATATTGTTTGCTTGTAGAATATTGTGTTATGTTGTCAAACAGCTTGACTTTCTTTGTCTATGCCGATTTCTGAGCTCAAGCTTTAGAAGGCGTTTTTCTTAGGCTCTGTAAAACTTTGAGAACTGCTATTTTACGAAATGATAAATTACATATGTACGTATCTACGCAAACAGTTAGAGTCTGAAAAAGAATATTTTCGCATATGTCCGCCTGGCTCCCCACTGTGCGTTATTGACACTCCCACTCATTTTTTTACTACTTTTTCTGTTATTGATATCACTTTCTGTATGAATATAATAATGATGATGAAATATGAAAATCTTTGAAAAATTGGTGATAAAGCGTCGATTTCCTCGATTTTCCACTATTAATTACCAAACATCAAGGCGATTATTCTGACATGAGCGGTTAATTGCATTTGTTCTGCTTCATGCCCTGTCCTGTACTCAGTTCTGTTTCTCTACATAATTTGATATATTTTTTATCTATTTGCTGATTAACGGTTTTATTTTTCAAGAAACTTTAAACAGTCGAGTTCTGTTCTAATTTATGAGAAATCACCGACGTCCATCCAAAAAATTCCTTAAAAGTGCTCAAAAAATAGAAGAGAAAAACTTAAATTAGAGTGATGTGGATGTCCTTTACGTATCGTACAAATGTTTGTCTCGATGTCATGAACGAACGATGACAAGACTTATTATGTATCGATTTATTCATAAGTTCATTAAAAATCTATTAGAAACTGAAGATCAAGATCGAATAATAATAATTTTAAATCTTTATTTACCTCATTTAAAAAATTCGGATATTGAATGGTCCTATTTAGAAAATATTCGAACAACAAATAATGAACTAAAAGAACAAATTAGTTATAAATATTATTTAATAATTCAAAGTATCATGTATTTTATTTTACAATTAAATACATTAAAAGCAAAATTATTAATGAAAAATCTATTCATTTTACTTAGTTTATCTTGTGAATCTATTGATATGATCTATATAAATCGAGATCAATTTATTGAAACATTATTTCTCTCGGTTATTAGTTTAGCTAAAGAATCAAATAAAATAATTTCACTTGATACAAAATTAACTGCATACAATTGGTTTCGATTTTATGTATTCAAATTATGTGAAATTATTGAATTAGATCGAATAAAAGGAATATCTAGTATTATATTAGAACAACAACAAAAATTTCTTTTTAATAGTTTAATTTTAAATGAATTTAAAACATTAAAAAAGTTAAAACAACCATTAATAAATGATGTAGAAAATGAGATTGAAAATTTTGTAGAAAATAAAAAACTTTCTTTAAATACTGCATCTGTTGATTGATTTATTAAAGTAGTAACAACAAAAGAAAATGATTCATCAATTCAATCAAATAAATTATCCTCAAAAATTGATATTGACCTTTATACAAATCAACTATTATCAATTTTATTTCGTTGTATTTATTTATATGATAATGTTCGTTTAATTTGTGCAAATATTGATTATATTGAAGAACTTTTATATATTTATCGAAATAGTCAAAATAATCTAACAATATTACTTTCATTAAAAATTTTATCTTATTTAATATCATTATTACCAGATACAACAGATGGAACTGAAAGTTTTATTATAAAGAATTTATTAAATGAATTTTTAATTTCAATTAATAATTATTTTAATAAACAAAATCTAACATCTGAAATAATAAATGAATTAATAAATATTTATCGTTTAATAATATCTACAGAACCATCGTGGCAAATCATAGCAATTGAACTTATTTTTGATAAAATTCTTTCATCTATAAATGATATCGATTGGAAATCATCAGATAATATTAATACAAATAAAATAAATGATATATTTGCATCATTATCTATTTTAGGTGGTTATATCCCATTCTTTTCTATAGGATCAATTGTTAATGTATATCCAAATGAACAAACTAATGAATATGAATTAGCATTAATTATTGATATTAATACAAATAATATAGATACGAATTCATCGGAAATTGTACCTTATTTTATTCAATATTTACAAAATGATAAAACTGAATGGATATCAGGTGATAAATTACGAATTGAAATTGATATTCTTCCATCAAATTTATTTCTTCTAACATCAAATTCAATAATACATTCACTTTTTGATGCATTAATTTATATTATACAAATTGACACATCAACAACAGAATCATTAATATTATTAGAATTAAAACGTCGTTCAATATTAGTGTTAGATTATTTATTAAATAATAATAAATATCTTGTTGAAATTTTCATGGAAAAATCTTATGCATCAATTATTGTTAAATTAGCAATTTCTGATAGTTTTTTTAAAAATCATTCATTACCAATTGATTTACGATTATTTAAGGGAGCATCCATAAAGAACGTACCCCCGCCTCCCCCCGGACGTGCGGTGAAAATTTTCCTTTTTTAACAACACAAATGAAAATAAGTGTTGAAGTTTAGAGCGGGGAGGAGTACTCCCTATCCTGTCCCACAGATCGTGAAGGATATGATAACATGCGATTATGCTTTTTCGAACTATTCAATTTTGCTTTCCTGAATCAATTAGTGGACGACTTTTGGACACCACACATTTCGATTTTCAAACTTTGAATTGATTCGAAATTCCAAAATTAAACAACAAATCTATTTTTCTTTCATTATATTATATAGAAGTCTCTATTATAGACCGATAGAAACACTTGAAGATGATTTCATCCTGGTCTTCAGGCGAACCGAAAACAGTATAACTAGCATTTTCATATTCAAGCGAAACAGCTTAATCCTACTTCACATTTTAATCCCGTATGAATTACTCTAAACGCTTTTTTGAATAAAATATTCTAAACTGAGGAGAGAAACTAAAGTTGTAGCCCTTCTTGAGGGTGATCTACGACATATAAACTGAATATACTAACTCCAGACTGAACGAGCACAAGGAGAAAAATTAAACTTAACATATGCAAGGCATACATGGAGAATATTAATTTTTCAGTTTTTTCCTAACGAAAATTTCAAATTTAGATGAAAATATTCATATTTATATATAATTTTATAGCTCTTCACATGCTGATATAGTTTCTATAATTTATAGAAAAATATCCCAGAATGAGCGAGCACAATGAAAACACTTAATATTACTATTTAAAAGGCATACATGAAAACATTGATTTTTTGTTTTTTCGTTACAAAAATTCGAAAATGCAATGAAACTATAGATATTTATATATGGTTTTATACCCCTTGACATAATGATATACTTTCTATACTTTATAGAAAATAACCCCAGACTGACCGAGCATAGTAAGAAAAAGTATTAGTAGTATGCACAAGATATATTTGTAAAAACTTGATTTTTCATTTTTTTCCTTATAAAAACTTGAAATTTCAATACATATATTCAAATCTATATATGATTTTGAAGCGCTTGACATGCTAATATAGTTTCCAGAAGGTAGAGAAAACAATCTCCGAACGAGCGAGCGCAATGAAAAAGACTAATATCAGGACGGACATACTATATATTAAAAAAATTGACTTTTCGTTTTTCCGTGAGAAAAATATGTATTTCAAAAAGTTTCATCTCATAATGTTCGATCATAATGAGAAAAGCTAATATTAGTATGGTCAAGGCGTGTATGAAAAAAATTTGATTTTTCGCTTTTTCTGTAGGAAAAGTCGAAATGTCAGGACAAATATTTAGTTTTATACATCATTTTGTAGCCCTTGACATGCTGATCAAAAATACATCTTTTTAAATTTTTTTTCTCGTACTGATTGAACACAATGAGAAAAAATAATACTTAGGTATATCCAAAAGTAGTGATAACGACATTTTAGTACCATATACGAAGCTTGATAAAAGTTCCTTTTTACATAGGATAATAGAGAAAAAAATGCCCCATCTTTCTATGCTATTTGATCACTATTGAACTAATATCGTAATGATAAGATTTGAATAAGAACTGTTTTTGTTGAATGCTAGCTCGTTACATCAGATCATAACGGTTATGCCACTTTTGTATTTCGCTTTCTTATTATTTGGTGCGTTGTGTCAAAAAAAGATATATACCACAAGATGCAGCGTGAAAAGCTCTACAACTTCCACTAAGTCGCTTATTTTCTACGTGCACTTTTTGCTTTCCAAAAAGAACAAAATTCTGAGCGACCAAAGGACACCGGCGGTTTTGAAAAGTTTCTCCAAAATAAATGGAATTCGGGCTGCATATAGAGCTCAGTGAGATACATCATCGGTAAAATTTTCAGCTCAAAATGTTTTGATGTGAGTGAGTTATGCCCAAAATATGTTATGTCCAAAAATACTAAAAAAGTCAAGAAATATCGTTTTCAACGAGTTCCAAGTAGATTATTGAAGGTAACTATTTCACAATGTAACAAAATATTTTATATATAGTCAGATAGAGCATCAAATTCTCTACAATCTATGGTATTTCAATATTTTCAAAGATGCTCTTTATGTGTCTCAGGATATGTCGAAACTTCGCGTGTTAAGGAAATTTTTCAAAAAATTTTTCTTTTCAGCGATAGAGTTGTATCTCAACAAAAAAGTTGTGCCGCAAGACCAAACTTGCACAGGAACAGTGTCATCTACAGGGCTATCACCATACAAAATTTCAGGAAAAAATATTTTGTCCGAAGGGAGATATGCCTACTTCAATGTCTAGAAGTGACAGCTAGTATGCACTATTTTAAGAAAAAGACACAATTTTTTTGCATTTGAATGTTGAAATTCGGTAAGACAAAATCATGCCTAGACTCGATACGATTATTAATAAACATACTGAAGGATTCGACTGTTATTCTCACACATCAAATATACTCGCATAGATATTTTATTCTGCTACGTGGCTATTGCTGTTCTGTAATTGTATACTGATTACGTGCAATCTCATGAAAGAATGTTTTTAATGTATTCTGTTATCTAATATCCTTTCTAGTTGTTCTCTTATTCGGACGCTTATAACGCGATGGTTCTAGTATATCCTAACGCTTATTATCATATATTATATACAGAATGTGCCAAAAGTAACAGGAGAAACAATTTTTTTGATTTTTCTTTTTTATACATCGACAAATACATCTCATATCTATTTCACATATACTAGATGATACTAGACAAAGATACAGCATATAATCAATCTATGTCCGTAGCAATCTGTTCCAAAGCATATAAATATGCTTTGATTGCTCTTCTGTGACTATGAGATAGTTGATCTTTCTCGTGTTACATTCGATCTTCATATTCTTGTCTGCTTATCTCAGTCAGAGAAACACATTCGATTCAATTGAATTTTGTATCCTTTTAATCTAAACAATCTCGAAATCAGATCCAGTCGAGTCGTTTCTCAAAATGTGATAAACAGACAAGAATAGAAAATCGAATGTGACACGAAAAAAATCAAACGTCTCGTATAATCACATACGAGTAATCATGACATTTAAATGCTTTCGAACGAATTACTACGGCCAGAGATTGATCATATGCTGCATCTCTGTCTAGTATCTTCCAGTATACGTGATTTAAATATGAGACCTAACTGGCAATGTATAAAGAAAATAAAATCGAAAAGACTATTTCTACTGTTGCTTTAGGTCCATTTTGTATAGATAAAGCCGTTGGCTTTAATATAAACAAAATAGTTCTTATAGCGTCCATAACTAAAAGGGTATTCGAAATGCCAAACGTTCGTTGTTATACTTGTCAATGATGGAAGAATAAAAACCATTCTCGTTTCATCAATAAAGACTCATACGCATGGATTCGGGAGAAATTAAATCCGGCCGCCGATCCTAGTGAAGATATCTTTCTATGTTCTTCTTGCGAACGATCTATTCGACGAGAGAACAAAATGGAAAGCGATGCATCGGCGACTTCTGATTCAGAGATGGAAGAAGAAAAGATTTTATTCGACGAATACTTGTCATCGCCTGACTGCGCTGTTCGCTTTTGTGTCTGTAGAGCAATGTTGACGGCCGATGCTGTTAAATTATCCAATGCTGCTCGGGTGGATCTGTTGATTGATCACGATCTGTATGTCTCGCCAGGTACTCGTATTTGTATCAAACATTTATTTCGGGATCGAATTAGTGGCGTAGCCACCGGGGGGGGGGCTAGGGGGTGCTTTGCCCCCCCCTGTAAAATTTTTACTGGATAACGAGCCTTTGCTGATGATTTATCACGTAATGTTATTTGTGCGGTCTTTAGATTCACTTTTGCTATTTAGAGACCAGCGAATGAAAAAAACCATTGTCTCAACAAAAAATGCCATTTCTTATTTGAAATGAATCGCAAAATGGAAAGAAATAATACAAAAATATTCATATACGTTTATCAAAACTTATATTCATGACCGTAGAAATGTTTTAGAGTGATTTATATTTTTCTGAATAATGATTCTAATAGATATCAGATTATTTAACTGCTCATTTAAGTAAGAATGAAGTATAAAAGATGAAAAATTAACATGATAACAATGGAATCAGTAAATCACTGCAAATGGAGTTGGTTTAATTTAAAAAAAACTGTTATATTTGTAAACTATTAAAAAGTATCAGTTTGTTGTCATCTACCACTTTTGTACATTCTCCTATATGTTTTGTCGTGCCTCGTCTCATTACTTCATATGTACTTTTTTTATTTCTGTTTCTTTCGTTTCTGTTCGGTGATAGATTCTTACCCTCTCAGTTCTATATCAAGTGTTTTCTTTTGATATGTTTTAATATTTGTTAAGAAGTATTTGAATCAACTGATACAGTCTATTACTTTTGCGTGTTCTTCTATATGTTATGATCTTTCCACTTTCCTGACGTCATCTATACTTTTCTATTGCGTCATGAATTCTTCCATGACGTCAAATGTACTCTTCTTTTCTATTCATATTCAAAATCTATATATAGCTGCAAGATTTTTATAATAAAGTATTAGTGTATAACACATACAGTTATCTTTAGCTATTACCCAATAGAAGCAATTAGTGTTTCCGAAAGGATCAACTTCACATATTACCATATCCAACTATTATTCAGAAGCTTATATATAGTTGTTGAATTTTTGAAATAAACTACACTGTGTATATTAGCTACATTCATATTCAGCTATTGGTAAGTAAAAGCAACTGTGTTTCCGAGTAGAACAACTTCGTACAACATTAGAATTATACAAAAATGGATGACAAAAAACGGCAACGCCCTATTTCTGCGTTCTTTTCTTCGACAAAAAAACCTCGAAGCCGTTCACCGCAATCTGAACCTGAAATCTCGACGACGAACTTAGCTAGTGAAGATGGTATAGACAACGAGAATTCATCAAGTTCACCAAAAACGTCCATCGATTCAAATAATCTGTCAAAGAATGTTAGTCAAGTACCGAATGATATTAGTCAAACAGCAACAGACAAGCCATCACAACCTATTCTATCTTCATTTTCGAAAACGAACAATCGAGCATTTCAATCCACTTGGTATAAGGAATATCCTTGGTTAGAGTACTCAGTAGCATCCGACTCATGTTATTGCTTTGTGTGTCGCCACTATTCATCGAACGATAGCGTCACTCGCAAATTCAAGGAGGATGCAGTGAGTTAGTTATTTTTCAGTTTGTCTCAAGAATTAATATTAATTCTGTTAAAGTTCGTTCAAACGGGATTCAATAACTGGAAAAAGGCGTTGGAGAAGGATCGTGGTTTTAATCGTCATGCGAGTAGTAGCTGCCATATCCTAGCAATGAAGAATAAAGTAGAATGTGATGCTCGTAACAGTGATCGGTCAGTTTTAGCAGTGCAGATAAGAGGTCGAGAAGAGACCATTCGCCACAATCGGGCTCGCATTCGTAAGATTGCGTCAGCTCTTCTCCTTTGTGCTCGACAATCAATATCTACACGAGGTCATGACGAAAGCGAGACGTAAGCGTCTGTTTGGTTTTAGTTTAAACATTTGAAGTACGATCAAATCTCCATTACAGATCAAAAAATCAAGGAAATCTTATTGAATTGTTAAAATGGGCCTCGTCCACTGATGCAGTCGCTAAATCAGTGTTCGATGATGCTTCTGGTCAAGCAACATACCTTTCACCTGAAATCCAGAATGAACTATTATGTTTGATGGCTCAACAAGTGCGCGAGACAATTGTAAAAGAGGTACAAGTCTAGCTTATTCTTTTCTTTTAAATGATTCGAATGCTTTTTGTTTTAGTTTGCTGGCCGTCCCTTTACATTAATGGCGGATGAAACTAGAGACGTGAGTGGTTCGTTATGTTATGGATGACATGGTTGGCGTGAATGTGGTGCACGAGAGATTTCTGGGTTTTATTCGACTCGAAGAATTCGATGCAAAATCACTAGCAGAGAAATTGGCAAATTTTCTCAAAAGCTTGGGGGTCAATCTAAGTGATTGCATTGCTCAGTGTTATGATGGATTAGTTAGAACATTCTTACACACCTATATAAACTAATGTTTTTCTATGTTTTATAGTGCGAATGTAATGCGTGGACATATTGCTGGTGTCCAGACAATTATGAGAGAAATGTACATGCCGAAAGCAGTATATGTCCACTGCTGGACACACAGGTTGCATCTGGTTATCGTAGACGTATGCAGGGTGGTACCCTTTGTTGACGATTTCTTCTCACTCGTCTCTAAGCTCTACACCTACTTCACAAAGTCTGGTGTTACAAACAAGTACTTTCGCGATGCTCAAGAACAATTGGATCTAGGTAAATTTGACAGCATTCTGTTTCATTTCACACTAATCACAGAGATAGGAATGGGTAATGCACGTCTATCTTACTTTAGTAGTATTCCTTTTTCGCAAATATATCGGAGAGTTAGTCTATAATTCTGTTTTCCAGAATGACTTACACTTTGAAAAGCAAATGATGTAATTGTCAATCACTCTGTAATTCCAGATGCCTTTTTTACCGACCGCTACAATAGGTTAGACTTTTAGAAAATTTTGATAATGAAAAATTATATACGTATTATTTTTAGATTGCATATTTTGGTATTGTAGGATGAAATTTTGTTTTTCTTGTAATCTTTAGTGAAAGGATCAACACTTAAACAATGGACAGAAACTAGATGGGACAGCAAATACGAGTCCATTTCTGCAATTATTAACAACTATTCTGCGCTTCTTTCTGCGCTCGAAGCACTTGTGAAAGATGGTGGCGATCGGGCCATTGATGGACGTGGTTTACTCATTTCAATAAAAAGCTCGACATTTGCTACTACGGGTTTTGTACTTTTCAAACTGCTTGGACCGATCAAAATTCTCAGTGATCAGTTAAAAGGTAAGCATTAAAAACTTGTGAGAATCAAAACTAACTTTCGTTTTTTTCTCCTAAAATTTTAAAACATGATGAAAATTTACTATTTCTTGTTGTTGAAGCTGTCACTGTGGACTATGGCAGCGCTGAAATACTTTTATGCGATATTGTCGATCACATTACATTGCTGCGCGATGAGCAACATTTTAAAATGATTTACGAAGACTCTGTGACATTATGTAGTCGAAACAATATAAACGTTGAGAATGATGTCCATGTAAGAGTCGAACGTATTCGAAAGATTCCCACTCGATTTCGTGATTTCTTCGTTGACTCGACTATATGCAATCGAAAAAAGGACACGAACGAAGCATCTTATCGAATCAACCTGTATTATCCACTCATCGATGCTCTTCTACTGGAAATACGAGATAGATTTGCACCTGCTACCTCTACTATATTGAGAAATCTGTCGGTCCTGCATCCTCAAAATAATCATTTTTTGGATGGTAATAAAATCAAAAATCTCGCTGTGGAACTCAATCTTGATTCAACATGCACAGTGAATGAGAACAATGTTCTTTTACATATGTTTACCAGCGATAGGAAACCTGAAGATATTATTGATTTATTTCATCAAATTCGTCCACTCAAACATGCATTTCCAAACATGTTCAACCTAGTGACAATTGCAATCACAATGCCTGTCAGTTCAACTACATGTGAACGTACTTTCTCTCGACTCAAATTGATCAAGACATTTGCTCTTAACAAGATAGATGATGGTCGTCTCAGTGATATGGCTATCCTCGCGATTGAGCGAGAAATTATGATCGATCTTGATCGAACAGTGGAACAGTTTTCAAAGAAACATATTAACAGTCGAATTTTACTACTGTGATAGATTTTTGTGTTTTTATGGATACAAATACATTTCTAAATCAGAAGCATATATGATTCATTCAATTTATCAGAATGAGAATGCCAATAAGATCTTTTCGAATTGGCGGCACAACAGGGATTATTTGCACAATGAATATACTTAGATTCTAGTGTTAAAATCACACGTCATACATTTCATCTGTTAACGAAAATATTTCTATGGGGCAGTGCCCCCCCCCCTGTAATTTTTTTCTGGCTACGCCACTAGATCGAATATTCGCTGATATTACCATCGACCGCAATCGACTACAGCCATTATCATTTAACGTAGCATCTG
>JAJEKB010021353.1:74337-98090 GCA_022393335.1 Macrotrachela quadricornifera
TTTCTATAGGGGCCGAAATCAACCCAAAACGTCCCCCGTCCTTTAATTAATGGACAAACATCTCGTTTAGTAGAAAATTTCTCTGGTAGTATTATGGGATATACAATAAAAAGTGATGATACTTTTTACATACTTGGACATTTAGGAACAGAAGTACATCTTTATACATATGAATTACAAAGCAAAAATTTAATTTCTCATCATGGCTGGAATGGTACATATCGATCAATTGCATCATCTCGTCAATATAATTCAATTACCTTTGTTTATTCATCATATGAAAAACCTATGGAAGTTTATTTCATTGAGAATATTGATCAACTTCAATCAGCACAAGCAATAACAAATTTTAATGAATTATTTACTCAACGAGATCTGCCACAAGCTGAAGTATATCGTTGGTTAAATGAAGATGAGAATGAAATCATTGAAGGAATGTTATGTTATCCACCTGGACAATTTCAATCGAAAAATCTTCCACTTTTAGTTCTTATTCATGGTGGTCCAGCTGATACAAGTCTTAATCAATTTTTAGCAAGCGGATATTATTGGGCTATAATGGCTGCTTCAGAAGGTTGGCTAGTCTTGGAACCGAACTATCGAGGATCACCAGGATATGGTGATCAATTTGTAAGTGAAGTTCGTTTCAAACCTTTATCTCGTCCTGGAAAAGATATTCTTTTTGGAATTGATCAATTAATCAAAGATGGAACAGCTGATCCACATAGACTTGCTGTTGGTGGTTATAGTTATGGTGGATTTTTAACAAATTGGTTGATTACACAAACTCAACGTTTCAATGCTGCTCTTACCGGTGCTGGTGCCATCGATCATGCTTCTACATGGGGTACTACTGATATGCCAGCCTTTCAGACGTATTTTTTTGGAGGATTTCCATGGGAAGCTCCGTCTACATATCAATATGAATCACCTATTTATCATTTAAATAAAGTGCGAACGCCGACACATATTATTACAGGTGGAAATGATAAGTGAATTCCTCCAAGTCAAAGTTATATGTTCGAACGTGCTCTTGATTATCGAGATATACCAGTCAAACTTATTACTTTTCCATATGAAGGACACGCCATGGATTTTAATCCTTTTCATGGAAAAGTCAAAATTCGAGAAGAACTCAAATGGTTGAAAAAATATGGGAATCAATCATCAAATTACACTGAACTATCTGTGCGAGTTTGGAGCTTGATTTTTCTCGTGCTTCTAATACAGATCAAGGAAAAGTAGCAAAGACTACAAAAACAAATTCTGAAACACTAGTTAGACGACTTCTAAATTCTAAATATGAAAGGATAGTCCACACAATGTCCCAATGTGAAAGAAACTTTCATAGGTTGTACAGATCATAGATACAACTTTTTGCGGCAGTAGTTCAGTTGTGTCTTTTCGTCAATATATTTAATAGATAATTGTATTATAATAAAATTGTATCCGTTTTTTTCTTACATAAACTTAATGAAGTATCAAATATTTGAGTGCACAACAAACATCCTAAAGAAAAAACTTTCAATAGTTGTCTCAACCGTGTTCGTTTCAGATCAGTATATGGTCATCAATATCCACCAGTATTATAAATGAATCCATAAATAAATGTCACTATACAGTCCAGTCTTTCTTTGATCGCAATTGTAGATGACAGATGATGCTGTAGTCATTGAACAAGTTCTTCATCATTTAATGATGTTTTCGTTGTCTCGTATTCATCTTTACACTCAACAATCAAAGATCTAAGTTTGATCATTGTATTCACAATAAAAAGTATACTGCTTCGATGTTTAACTCGAACTGAAAGTCTAGGGGGAAATAGCAGACTTGAAGTCGAAAATTACGTCAAAGTACAAAAGTAGTTCCAAATACATTGAATTACGTTTAAAGTACGTCAAAGTACTTTCAGTACTTGAAACTTGGAAGTAGTTTGAAGTGGCTTAAAGTCCTTCAAAGTGAGCTGCAAGTATCTTAAAGTAGATCAAATTAACTTCAAGTACAAAAGTCTGCTGTTTCCCCCAAGCTGAAAGTACTTCACACAGTTTACCTAGTGGTGAGCGACATAACGCAATATATTACCCATGAGTAAAGAATGAACATTTTCCATATGAATTAGTTTCTTTGAAAATAAGTCGACGAATTGATATATTACTAGTATTAAACAGTGGAAATTCTGAAATCGACTTGAAATCTCAAGTACACTTTAGTGAATATCAATGAGGTGCTTGATCGAACAAGATTTGCAGACGAGATTGATTGATGCAACGAGTAGACAGTTGAATATTGAGTGAGATTAATCGATCGAATTTTGGAATAATCCACCAAATATTTATCAAATGAAAGTTCTAAAGTAAGTTCGCGAATATTGGGCAAATGTAAAACCGAAGACATTTCAAATAAAGAAGCAGTACAAGATGTGATTTGTACAGTGTTTCCAAAAGAAAAAGGATAAATGGCCGTTGTGATATAATATGATGGGGAAAATAATCTCGTTTTTTTTTCAACAAATCCCAATACATTATTAATTCTTGACGATAAGAGTGTTCGATTAAAATGTAAGTTTGGATCATGATCGATTTTCTTTGATGGTATATTGTATTCAAATAAATGTGAATTATAGAATATATGGCGAACACGAGGAGATGACCAATAACTATTATCATAGGAACAAGTGGATCCACACCATAGATGATTGTTTGTTATATGTAAATCAGAAAACGTATAACGCAGAGTGTAAAACAAAATGCACTGCCAATTTTCATCCTCTGAATTCCAATGACATTGAACAAACCATTGATGTTCAACAAGCCAAAAAATCGCTGTGGAATGAATTCATTATACCACTAACTGATTGCTTAACGACATCAAAATTATCAAAATAAAACAGACATTTTTAACCGAAAAACGTTAAGCTTAGGCAAATCATTTCTAATAAAACGTTCCCATCGGTGTCCATCCATATATATAATTAATGTCTCAGCTGTTAAATAGCATAAGTTGGACATCGTTTTCAACAGATTTACAGATAATTGCATATCATCTGATAAATAATTCGTAGCGAATATGGAATTGCATCATTAAGTTCAAATTTAACAATTGATGGGAAAAGTTCAATCATATTAATAGATGTGTGATACATTTGTGCATGAATCTTAACGCACTGTAAGTGAGGCTTACACTCGAGTAGGTGATGTATACTATATGTATCAAAAGATAAATCTTTGATAGATATATATTCGACAGATGAGAAGATTGATCTTGTTGATATATACAAAACTTTTTGTTTGGAAGCGTTATGTAATTGTAAAAAACAGCTGATTAATTTGAGATGAGTAAGTTTAGAAAGATGATATAAATAAACTACTATGTCATTGATAATGGTTGGTGAACAAATCTGATATAATGAAATCGATTGCAAATGAGTAAATTGACGAAATGTCAAACCATGAGAAAGAAACAATTCGATTTGTTGTGGACTTTCATCATCGGTAGAGAGACAGAAAGAAATGATTTGATCAACAAGTGGTGGAAAATATTGTTGACAGACAATATCAAAACCACGTGTAGATATTGATCGCAAGTCAAAATGACGAGAGCTTCGTAAATGATTGAAGAGAAGATCGTCAAAACGAGAATTAAGAGATTGAAAAGCGCGTAAAAGATGATCAACTGTAAAATATTCGAATAATTCAAGCAACAACTCATTGGTTAACTGTTTCAACATTATCTCCCTCTATTCTTCTACAAACGTAATAGAAATATAATTTTTATCGGAGAATCAACATGCATATACATTGCTAGTAAAATGTCTCTCTTGTCTCGAGTTGTAATATTATACGTTTTTTTCTCTTCTTGTTGATTACACTTTCATCGGTTGTTATTGTTGATTTTTTTATTTTCAATTGAGTATATATGAATATCTGTCAAAGTTGAATGATTTCCTTCTAAAGTCATCAGCCTTTTGCTAATTTACTAGATAAAATTAAGGAATTTTTCAGTTGTTTATTATCGTTTCTAAACACTTTGAGGGTTAATTGATTTAACATATGAACTTTTTTTAGTTCGTCTTTGCCCTTAATATTCATTTTATTGTTCGGATTAAAGGCATGTACTAACATCAAATCTCTTGAGTTTCGATCATCTTCTTGAATTAATTTCCCAAGAAATACAATCAGATTAGAATATTACTCTCTGTCATCATTCGTGAATGTCATTGGGTATAATAAACAGATTTTTAGTTATAACACAAAAAGTTTTCATTTTTCGTCGAGTCAACCTAGAAACGTTTGTTCATTCATAATTTTCATGTTTATTCAAAAAGAAATAATATTCAAAATAAAGATATAATTTAAAGAAATCAATTCTACCACCATAAATACAATTTTCGATTTATAACTTTTAGAACATAATTACGAAGAAGTTTTTTCGATTTAATCAAACTTTTCAATGTTGTCACTAGATCATTACGTTGCTTTGAAATACATAATGAAGATAAATAACGAGTGTTGTTGTTTGGTTTTGATAATAAAAATCGAGCTATTGGTTCCAAATCATCTTTGAATAAATTAATAGTAAGATATTCCATTCGAGGAAAAACAGCAGTAAGTAATTGAATTTTTTCTAACGTAATTTCTTTACTAATTGTTACTTTTGTTATAGTATTTGTTTTGGATACCAATTGAGATAATTCATTTTGTTGAATTGAAAGAGAATCAGTTCGACAAAGTACTATAGAATCAAGTTCTAATGTATGAACATTAGATGTAAATTGTAAAAGTTCAATTAATTGTTCAAAAGAAAAACGATGACAATCAACAGTTAATTTAGTAAGTTTTTTCAATGGAAGACTGCGATTCAAATCAATTGCAATTGAATCACGAGGTACTTCAAAAGTTTCACAAAATGTAAGTTTAGTAGCATTTGGAAAATTATCAATGGATTTTTTTATCATATTTGTACTATGAATACAAACATGATGAATTGGATCTTCATTAATATCAAAACGAGATGACCAGATGTTTTCGGCTAGTTCATCATACAATACGTAATCTTTTCTTCTAAAAGGAAATAGAAGATGAATATAATGTAGTAAATAAATTTTACCTATATGGATTTCTTGAATAGAAAACGGCAGCATTCGACCATGTTATTTGATGATAATGACGGTCAAAGAACCATTGATGTTCTATCCAAAATTTTGAATTAAACTTATTGATAAGAGTTTCGAATGTTTGACGTGCATCATTGGAATTCAGTCCGCGATATGAATACTGAATATCAAAGATACGCAGGTTTAACATATAAGTTGAAATTAATCGTTCCCATCGATCAGCATTTATATATTCTTTATCATCATGAAAAAATGCAATATACTGTATTGCAATACTTAAAACTTGAACTTGACGAAAATAAGTTGTTACGATAATTTCAAAATCATTAAAATTGACACGATGTAATTGAAGAGAAACATTTGTTAAATAATTTAAGCTTATCGAACTTGTTTTTGTTCGGTTAAGTTTAGATTCCATTAGATTGCCAATCGATAAACGACGTAGTTGTGGAACATAGGATAATAAAATCTCAAGTTGATCAATCGAAATCTCATTATTAATGACAAGATGTTCAATAGTGCTAAATTCATTTGTAGCAACAAGTAATGATTTTGGACATTGTAATAATTCAATTAATATTTGACAATATTTCAGTGTAGATAAACGAAATAATTTATAATAAATATTATTTTTATTTATAATATTATTAATCGATACGATAGTTAATGAAGATAAAATAGGTAAAGAAGATAAATGATTTACAATTTATTCAATATAATTCGATTCAATATTATTTAAAATAAGTCTTGTAAGTTGAGTTAAGTTTTTCATTATTGGAAGTAATAACAAACATGGATCAATACATGGATTCGATAATCGAAATAATTCAATTCGATAAGCATAAGGTTTAATAATATGTGTTGAATAATGGTGTAATTTAGATTTTGATATTGATGAAATATTGATTTTAATTGGAAGATTCGAATTAAGAAAAAGATTTTCAAATCGATTATTGAGTTCGTAAAAAGCTTGAAATGCATGATGATCATTGAGATATTCAAATGTTTCATAAAGAAGTTCATTTGAAAGATCTTCAAGAGTGGTAATATATTCTTTTGTTAAACTAAAAAAGAAGAAATAGATATGTGATAATATAAAGAAATACTTTTGTAGACTAACGAATTTCTTTCAATCGTTGTTACTAGAAAAACAAAAGATATAATCACATAAAAATAAAATATGATTTTTACTGTTTTGTTTTTGTCTTTTGTTATTATTATAATTACCAATAATGTCATTTCGTCGTCGTTTATTTCGTTTCATGTCAAAATTAATTTAACAAATCAAAAGATTACTGTTAGTTCGTAATAATGGAAAAGAAATGCACGCGCACGTTGTAAGATACAACAAGTAACGTTCATCGAAACTCGATTCACTTGGCCCTAGACTGTCGCGGTTTACGTTCGAATATGACTGTATTTAGATATGAATGAGAGTTGATCAATATCACTTACAGAAAAAACAGATATCACAGTGATATTGTATGAAATCATTTTATCTTCTATATAACAGATTATTTTCTTTTTCATAAAAAATGGCTGAAAGTACATCTTAGTTTGTCATAAATTAATTAACACATCATCTTAAGATTACAGCTATGTATAAAAGTATGTTTATGTATTTAAAATTAAATACTTTTTGCAAATCTGACACATGTTTAACAGACATTTATTTCAATCGTTATTAGTTAATAAACTAGAAGTAATATATAAATTGAAGTTTGCATTCCCAAACAACTAGCATTTATTAGTACCATCTTTTTTTAATTTTTATACTATCTCTGTTCATATGGCGAGATTAGTCTAATATTTATTATAGTCACTGTAAATATTTTACTCATTAAAATAATCAAAAACACTCAGATATTACATTAGTAGATTTACCATGTATGATTTATCGCATAGCCACTTACAATATTAAGACGAGCAAAGTACCGATAAATATGTTAGTGCTTCAGATTCGCTAACATTTCAATAGTATCAAAATAATATCAATCATTTCAGAATATAAAACCGGTTGATATTTATTCTCTGCAGATAATTCCTTTCCTGATTTGTTTATTATCTTTACATACTCTTCTTCTGAATTTACGTTATTCAAGAGACTGAATGTTGATGAATGCATACATTCCCATACACTAGTTCGTTAGCATCAAATTGTGATTCAAAATATTTAACGCAACGCCAAATATCTCTATAATTACACATTGAAACTGATTTTGAACTATATTATCTATATTACTATAAGAGAAAACTAAACTGACATATTTAATAAATATATTTTACAATAATACAATTTCCTAAAGTTTTAAAATCATCGAATTATAAATGCGTACTCTTTGAAGGTCTTGATCCTTGACATTGCTTTTCTTAATTGTCGTACATGACGTTCAGGCATGTCGTTAATCTTTTCATATATGTACTAATAATATTTTTTGATGGTGAAGAATGACATTATATAAAAAATAGATCAACATTTTTTTCGAAGTGTTAATAAGATTCTGTGTATACGAACATTGTATTTTTTATTGTTATTATATTATTTCATCTTCTCCATATCAAGAATAAAATTGGCGTTACATTCTGATTTATATTTATTCAATAAAATAATAATATAGATATTACTATGAAATATTTCAAATATTTAACTTAGCGCCTTTTTAATATAAATAAATTAATATTATATTATTTAAATAACACGATATTAACGAATAAAAATTATATTTTCGCAAATATTCTTTACCCATTAATAAATATATATACGATTTAAATATAATGGGCAGATAAATACTCGGTCCACTGTGAAATATAGATCTTCATAAAAATGCTTCTCATACCCTGAAAATTTGTACTCGTTACCTAATTCAAGCATTATTATCTATTTAACATTTTTTTAATGTACGCAGCTTCAAAGTAATCAGCTGTATCAAAATGATATGTTTCGTTTATTGTAGTTAACTGCTGATTGTTGCCGTACTTTCATTATCATTTTTTAATAGTACCGTTACGTGGTCATTCGTGCCATAGTTACGTGGTCACTTGTGCCATAGTTACGTGGTCACTTGTGCCATAGTTACGTGGTCACTTGTGCCATAGTTACGTGGTCACTTGTGCCATAGTTACGTGGTCATTTGTGCCATAGTTACATGGTCATTTGTACCAAAAAAAAGGCTAGTTGTGCCAAAATAATGTCCGTTTGTGCCAAAAAAGTGGTCACTTGTGCCATGTTACCGGCAATTTCGATTTCTAGACCCTATCCTTTCAAAGTAGGAAATTAATTTCAGTAAAAAAAATCGTCGTTTGTGTCAAAAAACGGCCATTTTTCCCAATAAAAATGGTCATTTGTGCCAAAAAAGTGGTCATTTTTACCAATAAAAATGGTCAATTGTGCCATGTTACCGACAATTCCGGTTTCTAGACCCTATCCTTTCAGTCTAGGGAATATCTTTTCCAGCATATTGGTGCATAGAACACGCAAGAAAAAGATAGACAGAGAATAATTTGAATTATATAAATAGGAAGAAAAGAAATACGAATTGTATGAATCATTCTGAAAGAAAGTCATCGAAATAAATCATGTCTTTTCGTCGTTGATTTTCATTTACTCCGTTAATATTTATTTAAAACCAAATAATGAACATGGTAGTCTATTAATATTTATAGAAACTGGAGAATTATTTGCGTATTTAACGAAGAATAACAGCAGTCATAATAGTTATTGTATGTTATTTTTCGATCGAACTTCTGTCATATATCTTTCGTTTATTTATAATCGTTTCTATTCAAGTTAATGGATTTGAGGAGATGTGTTATCAACATTAATACCCATGTAATCGCCAAACGCATATAAGACGCATCTAGATGCGTTTTTGTTGCAAATCTCGGCCTTCTGACACGTTTTTGTAATAAAACATGGTGCCAACGCGATTAGACGCATCCATCAGTGCCTTTTCTGAACGCGTTTGGAAAAAGTGAATAGTTTGTGTATGTTGACATGAATAATCGCGTCCGTATGTGTTTAAATTCTCGTTCAAAACGTGTTGAGACGCGATTTGATTCGCTCATATGTTAAGATCACATCCAATAAATAAAAGAATAGGTATCTGTCCTCCCATGGACGTTTTCTAATTGACAAAATCGATAAAACGCATTTCGATATATATGTCTGTCAATGGATTGAATTTGTAGAAACGCGTTCGGATGTATTACTTTTTGAAACGCACCCGGATGCATGATTATATGGTTAGCCTAGATGGTGCAGATACACATGAACGCTTCTTTTTTTTTTCAAGTTTTATGCGTATGTTTGGTTTCATAGTAATCTAATATAATTCGTAATAATATAGATGAGTATCCAGTTTCTACTCGTAAACGGTTGTAAAAATTACATTTGACAATAGCAATAGTAAGATCGTATTTTCTGAGATCGTAAAAGCAAAACGACCATCGAAGTGTCGACTATTTGCATATGTGACTTTTTACGAATGATAAAATTCAGCAATAATAAAACGCTTATAAAATATGCAATAAACCACTCAGAACTGTAATTTACAGTCCTGTTGATTTGACTAGATCACATAAAAGACTAGTTTATTTCGTTTTCTGCAAGCCGGCATTCATCTTTTTACAACATTTGAAAAATAATAAGGTAAAATAATTAATTTACACTTTAATCGTCCAGTTTTTATTCAATCAAGCCTACCCAAGCCTTTCCATTCCTAAGCTAGGATAGGCTCGCGCCTACCCAGGCCTAATGGCTCCGCCGCCTATGGACAAAGTGGTATTTGTCACATCATGATCGGCAAAAACTTGCTATCACATAAGTCCCCTATGAGTCATTGACAAAGAAATCTCGTTCGGCGAGATGTTTTTATCTTCCTTGCACGTTATCGCAAAAAAATGTTTTCTTTCTGAAACATCGTCATTGCACAGGTATACTCTCACCAACAACCAATTCAAACAGTCAAACATCGATTTCAAGCAAGAAGCACATTTATCGCAGAAGACTCGAAAGAAATGTCTGTTCAACATTCATTGTCATTATCAACGTTGCCGATTGAGTTAATCTATCGTATTCTTAGTCATCTCGAACAATACGATATTTTGATGTCGGCATCCAATATTTGTGCAAGATTGAACTCGATCATCGATACTTATCAACCGTATCAGGTAAAACTCACTCGTTCTATTTTAAGGAAGGGTCCGCGAAGCCACCGCCCAATACGACAAACTGATTCCTCTGAAAAATTTTGAACTTTTGATTTTATTTGCGAATCTGGTAGGGTGAGGGTGTGAGAAGTTTATGGCCAAAACATGGGCTCTTTGTATGAAGCCTTTGAGGAGCTAGGCTTAATCCATCAATAGCACCCATTTTTCAATCATCAATTTTTATTCATCAGTGGGTGCTTGCCGTACTTTTAAGTTTTCTCAGCAACGAATTGTCCATTTCAGGGGTGGTTGATGTCATTCGATAGAGAAAACATTCTCTACAAAACTAGGCTAAAACATTTGCAACGTTTGAGTTTTTGCTTGAGCAAAAAATTCGACAATCCAAAACTTCAGTTTTTCCAGAAATGCGTTTTTTTCGATATCTCGACGAAAAATCAACAAAATTGAAAGACCCCACAAATCTGAGCTCGGATTCGAACATCCCATCAAAAACTACCTAGGATTACATTCAAACTTCAGAAGAAACAGTTGCGATAAAACTTCTCCATTGATCTGAACAAAGGGCACTGGCGAGCAAAAAAACGCATTTTTTGTATGAAGTCAATACTATTGATCGACGCAAAAAGTTCCCTTTCAGTCTAAGTTCTGATTTAAACTTTTCGGAGCATAGCTGATGCCATGAAGTATCAGAATTCACAAAAACACCGGTTCCTCTGACGTCCGGCCATGGGTGAGGCGCACAGTGGGCAATTTCTATAGGGCATGTGGACATGACTTATTTCATGTTAAAATCTCAGTTTTTTCACGGAAGTCCTAGTTTCTACTCTTCAGAAATAGTTACTGATGAAAAAAAAGTGAAATCCAAAAATATTTTTTTTATTGAAAAATCCCTGAGGGGACCCTTATCCTAATTTTTTGTCAAAAATGTTTTTATTTCAAAACCTAACAAATCATACATCATTCGATGCAGTTTTGTGCGCTGATTCTAAATATGATATTTTTATTGAATAAAAAGGTTTCTTAGTTGAGGAAAATTCGAAATACCTGAAAAAACCATGGTTTTCCGAAAGCCTCCTGTAGGGTCCAGGAACATTTATGCTAATTTATGCTAACTGTGGTGATAGAGGACATATGGGAGAACATTCTGGCAAAGTTTGAATAAGTTTCAAATTCGGGGCTGGAGGGGGCGCTCATTATACTGAGCACGACCGTATTCCAGCATATTTCTTATTTTTCGTTATTTTGTTTTTCAAATTTCTCCAGAAGGAAAAACCGTAGAATAAATTGTTTTACACCATTCGATAGCGCATTCAAGGAAGTACAATTATCTCTTTTCAAATCTTAAAAAGCTCACTTTCATTTTTTCACCTAATGTCCACGTGGTTGACCACTGTGAGGCGGTCATTGAAAAGTCGTTTCCTGTATTTATGCTGTTCGAGTTCTGATGCTCCAACGATTGGAAGATGTTCGCTCGGAACAACGCGCCAAAATGGAATAGATTTTCAGGAGGAGTGAATGGTGTTACCTACGTTATTTAATGGAGCAGCTAGCGTGCTTGATCATATCTGATGTTCGATGCACAGTTGCGACGGTCTCAGTATTTATCGGTCGATACATGTCGAAAATCTTTTACTGACATTTGTTTCTATTGATGGAATCGAATGTTACTCTTGATTTGACACGTCATGTTGTACTGGAGTGATTGAATTTTAGATCGGATCTCTTGACAGTTTGACTCGAGTATGAATGAGTCAAAAACATTATCGTCTTTGTTTTTGCTATTGTCAATGAGCCGAGTAGTTTCGAACTCTTGAGGCATTGATGCGTCGCTGGACGTAGTTCGTGTTGAACGCTGAGATTGCTGACGTTGATCGGTGGTTAATTTCGAAAAATAACTTGTAATTTTTGATGAAGCTAATTGATCATTCGGTCAAAATCGTAAACGACAATAGACCGTTAGACTTCGCACAGCCTATACGAAACAGATCCTTTGGATATATTCTGTAACTTCACTAATACAAATGGTTTGTGTTTCTATGGTGCTTGCTGATGTTGGCAAGTTGCAAACCAAATAAGCCAGCACGAAAGAAAAGATACTCAAGGGCGGATTTGAATTCTTTCGCAGTATTGAGTGAACTCAACAAATGAATCAAAGCGGTACGTTCCTCGCCACAATCAATCTAGAGAAGATCTGCTATATCCTGATTTATGATTGTGAGGACTTTACCAATGGCTCGGATGAGAAGAAGAATGAAAAGGAATTATTGCTTTTATCGTTCGAAAGTTCTATTTGTCAAGACACTGCAGGTAATTTCAATGAAACGTTTTCTCGCACAAGAATACCCTCACACCCTCACCCCACACCCTCACACCCTCAGCCACTCTCACCCCTCACCCTCACCCTCGACTAATTGCGTGTAAATGTCATCGCCCAACAACTGTCCGGTCTCCAATGAACTTCTATTTCAGGCTCGTAGCACATGAACCTGGATAATAGTCGTGAAACGTTTCGTAATTCTTGAAGAGTGTAAACTCCGATGTTTTTGCAATGCTCCATACAGTAATCTACCGCACAAACTAGCATCATGTGGCTATCAACCCTATCCCTCTTTTGTTGATTCTATGGATATGATCAGCGTCTTGAGTCGTCCATGTGATTGGTCGAAAGCTTGTAATGCTGGCATCTTAACCATCACTAGAATGAAAAAAACATACGAAGTCTTGGGACTTTCGTATTTAAACCACACTGATTCTGAGCATGACGATGGTCTCTGTCTCTGTGCATTCTGCCACAGTAGTTGTCAGCATGGTGACATGATATTTACAGGAAACCGTTCGAAAATTATACCGATACAATCTGTCTAAAAAAAACTCATGACTACGCTTCTCTTAGTCGTGTACAGCAAGACGTTTCTTTCAGTGATCTATCAACCTCGATGAGACCTATGTGAGCGACTGTCAATTACAAGCAAGATTTGATTCTATTTTTTCAAACGTCTTCCAATTGTTGGAGCATCAGAACTCGAACAACATAAATACAGGAAACGACTTTTCAATGACCGCCTCACCCATGGCCGGACGTCAGAGGAACCGGTGTTTTTGTGAATTCTGATACTTCATGGCATCAGCTATGCTCCGAAAAGTTTAAATCAGAACTTAGACTGAAAGGGAACTTTTTGCGTCGATCAATAGTATTGACTTCATACAAAAAATGCGTTTTTTTGCTCGCCAGTGCCCTTTGTTCAGATCAATGGAGAAGTTTTATCGCAACTGTTTCTTCTGAAGTTTGAATGTAATCCTAGGTAGTTTTTGATGGGATGTTCGAATCCGAGCTCAGATTTGTGGGGTCTTTCAATTTTGTTGATTTTTCGTCGAGATATCGAAAAAAACGCATTTCTGGAAAAACTGAAGTTTTGGATTGTCGAATTTTTTGCTCAAGCAAAAACTCAAACGTTGCAAATGTTTTAGCCTAGTTTTGTAGAGAATGTTTTCTCTATCGAATGACATCAACCACCCCTGAAATGGACAATTCGTTGCTGAGAAAACTTAAAAGTACGGCAAGCACCCACTGATGAATAAAAATTGATGATTGAAAAATGGGTGCTATTGATGGATTAAGCCTAGCTCCTCAAAGGCTTCATACAAAGAGCCCATGTTTTGGCCATAAACTTCTCACACCCTCACCCTACCAGATTCGCAAATAAAATCAAAAGTTCAAAATTTTTCAGAGGAATCAGTTTGTCGTATTGGGCGGTGGCTTCGCGGAACTTCTCTTAAGTTTGTCAAACAGTAGACGGTTTACAATCTGCATGCGACCAGGATCCAATGATGATATTTGAAACTCATCTCAGAATTCGAAAACGAACAATACTTTGTATGAGATTCAGAAGCAGTTATGCAACATAAATACTGTTTCTTTCAGTTCTCAGTTCTACAGCACTCTTGACCGTCGCAGCATTATGATCCGACATAAATTAGTTCAAGCTATTATCCTCAAATATCTGAAGAGAGATCGTCGCCTATTCTCCGAAATCTTCAATCATCACTGACACTTGCTTATGATGTCCATATGGTCCTAACGCTGCTAAATGTCGTCGCCAGACAGTTCAAATACATATCGTATACTGTTAGGGTTGCAACCGACAGAACAAAGAGAGGATTCAATCATCTGCAGAAATATAATTTATAAAATCGCTTCAGAAAATGTTTCCTAAATACTTGCGTTGTGTTCACAACGTGAACAAATCTTGAGTCGAACTGGTCATTGTTTTCTTAATGAGAGACTCTGTTCTATAGTTATTTTCTTATCGAAAACCGAGGTTTTTCGAAAAAGTATTGAGAAAAGCATTCTGCATTATCTTATTCAATCCAACAACCATCGCATCCTAGTAGAAGATCTTGAATTGTTATCGAAAAACAGTCATACTTTTTCCGTAGAGATGAGACAAGTTTCAATGAGAGTGAAAAACAGTGATGCTTTGACCAACACTCACGCTAGAATTGATTGATATTTCTTCAACTTTCCAAGTTGACCAATCCATTATCGATGATGGGTGTCATATAATTAACTGTATGACATCGCTGCATGCACGACCGAGAGGAAAAGAAAAGAAATAACCAATCAGTTCAAAAAGTATATTTTTGAGAATACACTATACTTCATTCAGTTGACTTATATCGACCTGTACATGTACTTTGATTCTTGGAAAGCCTACCAATCAGACAAGCAAAATGAAATTACCTATGATCATTTCATGTGAAAAACACATAATGAGTAGCTTTCTGAGCTTACTGTGAGATCTGCCGAATCCCATTCAGTAGCCAACTGAACGAGACAACAATGGAACACTCGTGGATCGCTCAACTGTAGTCAACTATCGAAGAGATAACTCTTTTCTCTATTAGACCCTGTAAAAGCTCAGATAAGCAAGTGGAAGAAGCGAATTTTTCTTTGATTTTTTCGAATTTAAATCCAAAACAATTCGAAAATCTCAAATCCAGTTTTTTCCTTGCAGATAAGCCTGCGAAAAAAGTCTTCAGTTGATTTGCTCTAATCGGTCATTCGTGAAAGCTGCATGTTTGATGAATTCATTCGGCAAAGATCTTTCAGAAATTTTTCATTCTTCATGAGGGATACGATAGTCCTTTGCGATATAAGCATATCACCATCAACATATAATTTCAATTGCCGAAACGAGAACGGCTTCGTTCTTCAGATTCACTGAATCATAAAAACCATCATAGTACTGTCAGGAATTTTGACCTATTCCGACTATCTCAACGTTCAATGGAAACTCCTATCATTCGACTATTCAGTTCACTCTCTTATGCACCAACTGCAGCGAATCTAAGTTCATTTTACGCTCATCCATTCCCAACCATTCAACAGACCAATATTGTTTCCCTCATCAAATCACAATGTCCAACACTACTTGAAAATACAAAACACAGATACCACCGAACATCATACTCTTTCACCACAGATAATTACTCAATCCGTTTAGACACGTCGCACTCTCGGTCTGAGCTATCGCAGTCTACATACGAAGGAAGCAAAATATTTGGCTGATGCTCTCAAATCGAATCACGTGAGATGAACGTTGTGACTCTCATATCTCACGTGATCATTATCTTGAATCTCCACAGACACTCCACAATCTGGATTTATACGAAAACTATCTAGATACGGAAGGAGCAGAATATTTGGCTGATGCGCTCAGAGTGAATCAAGTAAGATGCACATCATGACTTTCATATTTCATGTGATCAGCGTCGTCAACGTTCGCAGACACTTCACACACTGCATATAAGGAGAAACCGACTAAATGCTGGAGTAGCGAAATATTTTGCTAATGCACTGATATTGAACCACGTGAGATACATATCACAATTCTCACATCTCATGTGTTCATCATCATAAATCTTCACAGACACTTCACACACTGGATTTACAGATGAACAATTTAGGCGCCGAAGGTGCAAAATATTTGGCGAATTCGCTAAACGTGAATCGAGTGAGATGCATAGCTTGAATCAAACAAATCTCATGTGATCATCGTCATCACCTTTCACAGACCCTTCACACTCTCACTCTAGGATCGAACAATTTAGGCGCCGAAGGAGCGAAATATTTAGCTGATACTCTAAAAGTGAATCAAGTGAGATGCACATAATTCCCCTCACATTGCATGTCATCAGCGTCATCAATTTCCACAGACACTTCGCCATTTGGATCTAGATTCGACTCGACTAGGTGCTGAAGGAGTAAAACGTTTGGCTGATGCACTGAATGTGAATCACGTAAGAACTTTTTGACTATCACATCGCATTTGATCATTGTCATCAACGTTTATAGACGCTCCACACCCTGAATTTATACGGGAATGATGTAGGTGCTGAAGGAGCGAAGTATTTGGCTGATGCGCTGAGAGTGAATCAAGTGAGATGCGAAACCATGAATCTCACATTTCAATTGATGGTCGCTATTCATGTCCACAGACACTACACACTTTGAATCTAGGAGGCAACAAGCTAGGTGCTCAAGGAGCCAAATATTTGGCTGATGCTCTGAAAGTGAATCCAGTGAGATGCATATCATGATTCTCACATCTCATGTGATCATGTTCATCAACGTTCGCAGACACTTCACACTCTGAATCTAGGAATCAACGATCTAGATGCTGAAGGAGCGAAATATTTGGCTGATGCGCTTCATGTGAATCACGTGAGAACGTTTTGAGTCTGATATTTCATGTGATCATTGTCATCGATCTCCACAGACACTTAATACTCTAAATCTAGAGAGGAACAAACTAGGTGCTGAAGTAGCGAAATATTTGGCTGATGCGTTACGGGTTAATCAAGTGAGATCCGCACCGTGGTTCTCACGTCTCATGTGTTCATGATCATTAATTTTCTTTTTTCACAGACACTTAACACACTGACTCTAGAGTGGAACGATATAGGTACTGCAGGAGCGAAATATTTGGCTGATGCTCTGAAAGTGAATAAAGTGAGATGAACATTGTGACTCACACATTTCATGTGATTATCTTCATCAATCTTCACAGACACTACACACGCTGAATCTAGAATGCAACAAACTATGTGCTCAAGGAGCCAAATATTTGGCTGATGCTCTGAAAGTGAATCCAGTGAGATGCATATCATGATTCTCACATCTCATGTGATCATCCTAATCAATGTTCGCAGACACTCCACACTCTGAGTCTGGCATTCAACGATATAAATGATGAAGGAGCAAAATATTTGGCCGATGTACTGAGAGTGAATCGAGTGAGATGCACATCATGACTCTCAAGTCTCATGTTTTCATCATCATTCACATCCACAGACACTTCAAACTCTGGACCTATTGAGCGACCGCTTGGAAGCTGAAGGAGCAAAATGTCTGGCTGATGCACTGAAAGTCAATCAAGTAAGACGCCCATTATGAATCTAACTTGTCACGTGATCATCGTACTCCGTGTCCACAGACACTTCACACATTGAATCTAGGGATGAACATTTTGGGGGCCGAAGGAACTAAATATTTGGCTGATGCACTGAAAGTGAACCAAGTAAGATGCACATCATGGCTCAGACATTTCATGTGATCATCGTATTCTCTGTCGACAGACACTTCACACTCTTAATCTCAGGACTAACCAACTAGGTACTGAAGGAGCAAAATTTTTAGCTGATGCTCTAAAGATGAATCAAGTAAGATGAACGTTTTCACTCACAGTTTATGTGATCATTTTCATGGATCTTCACAGACGCTTCACAATCTGGATTTATACGAGAATGATGTGGGTGCTGATGGAGCGAAATTTTTGGCTGATGCGCTGAAAGTGAACCAAGTGAGACGCACATGAAAACTTTTACATATCATGTGATCATCGTCATCAATTTCCACAGACACTTCACAATCTGAATCTAGCACGCAACGGGTTATATGGTGAAAAAGCGAAATGTTTGGCTGACGAGCAGATCAGCGATAGGATCCATTTGTAAAAATCAGTGGGTTACACAATCAAGCTATCAGTGCTTTCATTGAATCATTTCTTACCACCGGCTGAAAATGATTCTGATGTATAGGAGACTGGCGTTTGAAAAATCTTGGTCTGGAATATGGAAGGTTTTCATCCAAAATAAATCCGAGATCAACTTGGAGCTCTATTCTTCGTTTGTAAAACTGCTTCTCTGCATCAGTACCGGGATGTCGAAGATGGAAGTTCAGTCTCGCAGATTCATCTTCGTGATTGACTGAGCGTTCCTAGGATACCTCAAGAGGCTCATGACTGAGTCTATCAATGGCTGATTGATTTCCGTGATATGACACAGTTGAGTTAAGGAATCGATGAAAATCGTGATGAACGACGCTCGGTTTTCGATATCGACAGTCAGTGTGAGTGAGGCATGGTTCACTGAAAAATTCACTGGCTTTCACATAATTACTGTAGTCAAGTGTTTGGATAATGTATACGCTAAAACGAAATCATCTGTGAAACAAGCAGAATCATGTGAGAGAATCAAAATCAATCGAGTATGAGTTGAAGATATACTTCGATGAGTAGCAGTTTAGCGTTCTGGTCTGACGAACAGATAATCTTTGAAGCTGATTGTGGTATTTCTCATGATATTCTTGATTGAAAAAGCTGTGAATGAATTTGTGATTATATTTTTTCCAAATGTGGTAGCTATCAGGCTTTTGAATTTCATTGAAACAGTTGATACAAATTTTCCATGGTCGATGACTTCTCATGTATAAAAAGATAATTTGTAATGATTCTGTCTACCATAGTTAAAAATTTCAAGTAAGTACAACATTCGAGTGTACCTCAATGTTGATACGGCTCATATTGCGCTTTCGTTATCCTTTTCTCTTGATTGATTCATCTAAACCCTATCCATACAATCGATTTTGTTGAAGAACGATTTACCGATGCATGAAAAAAGTTAGATATCTTAGAAGCTCACTAAATATTCTTTCAATTAGTAAAGATGGTTTTTCATACAAGGACAGAACACTAGATTTCTGTAACGAAAAAGATATACAGAACGATTGGAATCCGGTTACGATTGATGTTGAGCGAGAGATATTATAATAGGGGGATTATCGAGGCAATTAGAGTGACACAGGTTTTCTTTCAAAAAGACTAATACACATCAACAATTTCACGACGTCTGCCTCTCGCCACCATTCGTTCTAATAACTAGTTTTTTCCAGACGTCTTCTGTCTATTGATTCACTGTGTCGCAGAAAGATCGTTACAAGTACATGACCCGATAGCTCGGTGCTATTCGAGGCTGATAATGCAAATGTTTTTCGTAAATCTGATATTGAGAAATATTACTCGTCAGATCAGTAAATGTTATTAAAGCTGACTTGAATAATCAAAGAACACACTGAAGGCAAGAATCAAAACGTCGTGTTTGTGAGAAATCGACTGACGATAACGTTACAGTCGAGGATCATGCAAGTCGCTTCGATACGCACTACTTGTTATCAATCTGTTGTTGATATCAACAAAGGATTCTTTCAGATAATTTCTTAATGATTGTATCTTATCAGTAATACTCTTTTATTGTACTCCATCAAAAAACATTCCTATAATGTTAGCAATTCAATGAGGGTTTTTTGAGAGTTTTTGGATATAAGCATGAGGAAACTCATCCCATGTCAATGGAGAAAATAAGCCCAAGGTGAAAAGTGTTTATTACAAAATTGAGAGATGGGGTGAATGCAATCTACCATTGATCAATTTGACGTTTAGTTTGTTTATTCCATAACCTTTCATAAACATCAAAGTATTCATCATCACAGGCATAGTGATCCCCAATGATATTTTTCCCTCGTGTGGACACTGCTGTTTGTTCATGAGATTTTTTCGTGAAATCCTTTTGAACAACATGTAAAGCATGTTGACGTTCTTGCTCTCGTCGAACTTCATCTCGACGACGATGCTCCGCCGCTAGACGTTGATTCTTTACAGGGTCCCATTCAGGAGAATGTCGGTGAGGACAACTCAATTTTGCACATGTTTCATCTCGCCAACATAATCGGTTGATTAACGTTTCTTGACGTCTTTGCAGTTCCAGGAGATTCATCTGTTGCTGTTGTCTTGCCTTCTGCAAATTTTTTTCAACATCCCAATTTTCAGAATGACGAAAAGTAAAATCATGTATATTTGCGATTATTTGTAAAATATCAAATTCTTAGATGACATACTATTATATAAGAAGATTCACGACTTCTCATGTCTATGTGTAATCCATTAGTTACATGATTGACTCATATATGCAAGCAATTTTTCTTCAATACTCTTCATCATGCATACATTCATTGCAGTTTTGCATGCTGATACATAGGAAGAAAATCTTTACGCGTATTGATGTCAGCTTGTCCAACTAACGGCGATCCTGTGTGGCTAAAGTTGAAGTGCAGATTTGTCGAATTTAAACATGATCAGTTTGTAGAGCACATTCAACTTTATAAGGATATTAATCTTGTTTTCCCATTCACTCTGTTTAGAAAAAGAACGAGGGTCTGAAACATCAAATTTTATTTTATTTTATGATTGTGTATTTTAAGAGTGCAAAGAAAACGCTTCTCAGCGAATATTTTTAAACGTTTTATGAGATAGCTATGGTATCGAAAGAATGACTAATAAATGAGCCTTGTCTAGGGTGTCTAATAAAATGTCATCTTCTTTCTTAGGTTAAAAAAGTCGTGCCGCAAAACTTAGTCAAACGAGAGATGAGTGTCTTACCATTTAACGCTAGTGATAGATCTTCTATTATTTACTTTTTCTACATGGCTTCACTAGTGTGCAACAATGAAAACATGTGTCAAACTGTTATCTGTTGAATTATGATTGTCAGTATTTTGTTAGTTCCCTCGACTGTAAGGAGGGTCATATGAAAAAAAATAGTTTGTCTGTTTGCACGGGGTCAAAGGTCAAAGGTCAAAGCTCTTCTATGTGATAAAAAACAAAAGCCACAACACAAAAGGATAACGTCCAAGGTGGACGCGGGTTGGCCAAGGTGGCGCGGGTTCGCGAATGTGGGCGCGCGCTGGGCAAGGTTGGGCACGGGTTGGCCGAGATGGGCGCGGCTTGGCCAAGGTTGGGCGCGGCTTGGCCAAGATGGGCGCGGCTTGGACATGGTGGGCGCGGGTTGGCCATGATGGTCCCGGTTTGCGCTTTTCCTACCCACACATGAGTTATTGCCGCGCATCGTTCGTTATGGGGGTGAGCCGTGATGTGTCGGCAGTAAGCCTTGAGGTAATCCTCCACAGTCGAGGGTTCAGTGAGTCGGCACGACGAGCGTTACTTGTTTCTAAGAGATGGGAAGAGGGCTCAAGAATTTGAGTATTGTAAAACAAGTTGGTGAATGTTAGGCCTGGGAAATTTTCAGCACGGAACGTTCAGCACTAGGAACAATCAGTACGCGAATGTTCATCATGAAAAACCTCAATGTGAGGATCTTGGTGTGAGTAAGAGCGTGGCTAAGGGGCCGCGAGGAAATTCGTGTGTTAGTAGATGTGCTTCTATATGTGTGGATCCAAGAAGTGTATTTGTAACTCATGTCCATACGCAACACGCCTAGATCCACAATCAAATCAACACAAGAACCTCACCAACGCCAAAAACTCGACCTATTGCATCATCTATCACCATATCCACACCCACATCCACACTTACTACCGCACCCACATTCATTCGACACCCACTGCAACACCCTCACCCTCACCCTCATCCTCAGTTAACAAACAATATGCGTGAGTATATTAGAAAGCAAGAAAGAATGAAAAATCAGCATGCAGACCATCTAGTACTTTGCATAGAATCGAAAGAAATAAAGCAGACTGTAATTGCAGTGTTTTTCACTACTTTTATTCGCCTTAACATTTTGTAGAATGATAAGAAAAAACAACATCAGAAGAAATTTCTTGTAATGTCATTTATAATAAAACATTCAGCAAATAACGTTGTATCGTAAAGCAAAAACTTTGCAAGAAACAATATCAGTTTTTATCACTATGGTTCCATTACTTCTGGTATTACCGATCGAGTTGGTCTATCGTATTCTTGACAATATCAGTAACAAAACAATTTTTCTGTCATGTCGCAACGTCTGTGCAAAACTCAACGACATCATAGATACATATCATCGATATCAGGTAAGCTTTTGCTTTACTATCTACAAGCAGCCACGACCGGTTTCGACCTTGCTTAAGGGTCTCATCAGGTGGCTTGTTCATATTCATTATAACCCGAAGGCTACAACAAAAACCGAATGTTCAACTCTTGTATTAAATAAGAGAGAACAGGTCGTGGCTGCTTGTAAATTTGCAGTAATGTTTCATAATACCGGTTCTCTCTTATTTAATATAAGAGTTGAACATTCGGTTTTTGTTATAACCTTCGGGTTATAATGAATATGAACATGCCACCTGATGAGACCCTTAAGCAAGGTCGAGGCCGGTCGTGGCTGCTTGTAAAATTGATATGCCAAAGTATTTAAAAATATCGATATCAGCGTAAAAAATGGCTTCGGTTTGACACAGTCTGCATCCAAATGAGTTTACTGACTTTACTTCTCAATTTCAGTTGAACTTAATTAAGATTACTGATATTGTATTAAACGGTCCAGCTGAACAATTCTCCGTAAAACTCTATCTTTTGCAGCGAACATCCAATCAATGTGTAACTCAAATGTTGATGAATTACTAGAACTGGATTGTCACTCATCCTCTGCTTCAAACGTTTGAGTTTTCTTTTTGAAAAACTCTTTGAAAGCTGTAGCTCGCAGGAAAGTAGCCTATTGAAGGGCAAATGGCTCCATGATAGATGAAAACGATGAATACAGAATCTCAATAGATGTCCTCTATTGATATTCTGACATTATCTATTTTCTAGAACGATTTTTTGATAAATTTTCTCATAAAAAATCGGAGAAATAAGGGTTTATGATATATGAAGATAATGTGTTTTCTCATTAATAGTTCATAGCTTAGAAATGGTACACACTAGAAATTTCATTTTTATACCATTTTGTACCGGCAACATTTTTGTGTCTGAAAAGTCAAAATTTGTTTTTCTTAGATGTATCATAAAACCAAAAAAATAATCGAAAGAAGAGAGAGGTCGGTTAAAAAAGAATATCTTTTTCAGTCGTTTGATTATTTCTTATGATAGTCAGTCAAATTAGCTTATTTTTTGTTCATTCTTACATGAAAAGATAGAGCAAAGCGAGACGAACAACTTTTCTTTCAAGACCAACGCGTGAAAATGTACTGAAAAAGTGGTAGAGGTTTTCAAAGTTCTTGCCAGCAGAAATTGCTGGAGTGATCCGAATTACCCCAACCCATTTTGCTTGAGTGATCCGAATTACCCCAACCCATTTTGCTTGAGTGATCCGAATTACCCCAACCCATTTTGCTTGAGTGATCCGAATTACCCCA
>JAJEKB010021353.1:117189-164915 GCA_022393335.1 Macrotrachela quadricornifera
TATATATATACGTTACTCTTGGGAGTATAGGTTTATAGATTACCCACATGGGTATATATATACGTTACCCTCGGGGTATAAGTCTATAGATTACTCATATGGGTATACATAAACGTTACTCTTGGGAGTATAAGTCTATAGATTACCCATATCGGTATATATATACGTTACCCTTGGGGTATGAGTCTATAGGTTACCCATATGGGTATATATACCATACTCGTATGGGTATATATGTACGCAAAACTCATATGGGTATAGGTCTATAGGTTACCCATACGGGTATAAATGTATACATTACCCGCATAGGTATAGGTCTATAGAGTACCCATATGGGTATATAGGTTTACGTTACCCGTATGAGTATAGGTTGATACGTTACTCATGTGAGTATAGGTTTACAGGTTACCCTTATGTGGTGAAGGTTTGTATGGTATCCTTGTGGATATAGCTCTATACCGTAAAAAAACTCAAGGCAAAAAATGAGAAAAAGCGTACATTTTCATGGGTGAAAAACGCGTAAATTTACAGGTACTAAAAACGTGTAGATTATGAACGAAGTATTGGTTGTAGAAAAGCTAACGGAGATAAAAAACGGGAAAAGCGCACATTTTGCGGCGTTAGAAACGCGCAGATATTCTGGTAGTAAAAACGCGTAGGGGTTGCTATTCGTAACAATGCGTATATTCGCAACGGGTTTATGAGCGTAGAAAAGCTAACGGAGATAAAAATCAGGAAAAGCGCACATTTTCCGGCGTTAGAAACGCGCAGATATTCAAGTAGTTAAAACGTGTAGGGTTGCAAATCGTAAAAACAAGTAAAGTTGTAAGTGTTATAAACGGATAAGTTTTCAAAGCGTTTAGTAATGTAGAAAAGTGAACGGAGATAAAAATCGGGAAAAGCGCACATTTTCAGGCGTTAGAAACATGTAGATTTGCAATTATTAGAAACGGGTATATTTTCAACGCGTTTGCTAGCGTAGAAAAGCTAACGGAGATAAAAAACGGGAAAAGCGCACATTTTCAGGCGTTAGAAACATGTAGACTTGCAAATGGTAAAAACAGGTAAGTGTGTAAGCCGTAGAAACTGGTAGATTTTCAACGCGTTTGTTGGCGTAGAAAAGTCGACGGAGATAAAAAACGGGAAAAGCGCACATTTTCCGGCGTTAGAAACGCGCAGATATTTTGGTAGTAAAAACGCGTAGGGTTGCTATTCGTAACGATGCGTATATTTGCAACGGGTTTATGAGCGTAGAATAGCTAACGGAGATAAAAATCGGGAAAATGTGCGCTTTTCCAGATTTTATTTTCGTTAAAACTTCTACGCGTATTTCACCGTTTTTTTTCGAGTTTTGTCTGTCTGGGTTTAAAACACGAGACCATAGAATCACGTACTTTTTCTGAACGTGAGTACAATATTAATTCAAACTTTTTAATTTCTTTCTGTTTCAATAATAGTACCCATTTTTCTCCATCAGCGAGCTCCATCATCTTTGCTGTTTTCAAATATGTCAAAGTTCGGAACTGGCTTAACAAAGCTTCGAGTTCTTCAAATATCATTTTGTTATGAACTGAATCTATTATTAGAGTTTTCGTATCAAATCTATTCGCTCGGATAGCCACTGGTGTTGTAGATCTGTCTAACTTCGAAATTTTAAGCTTTCGTATCTGAGAACCGTTTGCGAGCATTGTAGAAACGTAGTTGAGTGGAATGGAATGGATGTATAAATAATCCAAGTAGATAGGTTCATCTAAGACGAGTACAGACAATTTACCGTATTCTACATTGAAAGATACGTTTTGTAGCTTGCGATTTGTATTGTATTTGGCTAAAAATGTTAAAACCGGTACCACTACGTGATTTGTAAAGTCACCAAAATATCTTATACCAAAGGTTTTTAAATGTGTTAATTTTAATAAAGTCTTTAGAGAAACAATCGAGGAAGTATTTTTGGTTTCGAATATAAACAGCTTTCGAAGATTTGTAAAATATTTTTCTAGTGGATATCTTGAGATAAAGTTGTTAGACCGATCACCAGATTCTAGATACAATGATCCAACATTTCTGTTGAACATACATTTAAAATCATTGCTAAATTCCTCTTTCATGAAATATTCAAAATCTCTTGATAAACGTAAGAGCAATTTTACATTACGTGAGCCGTATATAAAGCCGTTGATTCTGTGGTTTATGCCATAGAATATCTGATGTAATTGTAGCAAGTCAAAGAACTCAAAAAGCATGAGCCAGACTTCAAAAGGCAATAATTCGATTGTAGAGGTGGAAGGAAGCATTAGTTTAGCATTTGTATCTGTGAAACTGTTAGTTGGATCGTGTCGCCATTCCGGGTTTCTCGTAAAACGAGTCTGAATAGGCAATGATTCAGCATAATTTGGGTTTAAATATGGGTTCGAGGTCTGTTCAGACTGTTGATATGTCGTCTCGGAATTACAGCTGCAGCAGACAGCAAGTGCATTGCAGAGGCGACTGAATTTAAGTCCAGAACTCATAATTTATCTAAAAAAAGAACAAATCAGGCAAATTTCTACTGTTATTCATTTCATTAACTGCCAAGAAAGACAAAGACATTTGTAGAGATCTCTTATGTCCTCTCTCATTCAACCATGTTTAGGAGTCCAGTTCGGACCGAACGGTTCGGGTTCATTTATTTTATTGTGCATAGATCTGCCGTAGCCAACCCTGAAATCCGTTTTTTCTATCAAATGATTAAAAATGACTGAACCCGAATCCGAACCGTTCGGGTTCGGTGCATGCCTACTAGCCACAAAAAAAATACAACACATCGCAGGATGGCGGATTAATTTCCATAGCACATCGAAGGCCATGACTTTGTCATAATCTCAATCATAGTCTGACGGGACACAAGGTTTTTTGGACTGACAATAGGAAGTTTGAGTTAGCAATAACGACAACTTGACACAGAAATATATTTTTTCCCATTACTTGTCTCTTACTTTTTTATTTTGATTCTTCTTTTGGACTGACAATAGTTCCTTATTGACCTGCTGGTAGTTCGAAATTGGTCCCAACTATCAGAAAATAGTTCGCTATGTGAATGAATCCGAGTCTTGTCATGATCCGTTTTCCACATTTCGGCTTTTTCGTTTACGCATCTAGAATATTTATTACTCTTTTGGTATTTTTGAGAGATATAACTTACTCTACCCTTCTGTCCATCTGTTCTGATCCTCTGAATCGTTTCTAATTCCCCAATAACATGTACCGAGCACGTGTCGCAATCGATGTTCCCATCAGCACCATTTCGTAAACGAAAGAACCGAACATGTGAGAAATATTACAGCGTTCATCTATTTCACGCATTTGAGAAAAACATCAATTTTTCACTAATGAAAAACTTTTCTACGAGAACAATCTACTGTAAAATAAAGGTGAGTAACTTGTGCTTTAAAGAAACGCAGCTTCTTCCTATGTTTATCTTGATACCATGTTTTTGGGTTTTTTCAAATATACAAGGTATAGTTTCTTAATAAGTGTGTTCTTTTTTGTGTGATAACAACATTGTCTTGTAGAGAAAGATGTTTCATTGATAACATAGAAATAAATACCTCTTGAAGACGATAAGAAGATCAGAAAAGGTGTTCTTCAATCTCACATTCACTAATAGCATAACTTTCTATCACTTCTGAGATGGTGTAACAGCTAGACATGCACGAAACTCACCAAACCACTTGAGTTTGGGTACGATTCTTTCCTCTCAAGTCTCTTCTTCATATTTAAAGTTTTTTCATGTGTATAGAATCAAGCTAAATCGTATGGCTGTGCTTCGCATTTTCAAGTACCAAATCCAAACTATTTGGTCCTTGCTGATGTGACGTATAGGAATATGTTTTTGCTTGTCTTTATATAAATGAAAAAATCAAAAAGAAATCAAAGAAATCAGAAAATTAGAAAAATCAAAAAAATCTGATTTCAGCTGTTTTCCCTTTGAGTGAATCACACTATAACAACGATATTGACATTTCGTCATTTTCTCTACTGCGTCATGTATAGCTCAGATTACAAATTGTTATCAAACCAAGCAGGAGGAAAGACAGAGAATGAGAATGAGGGATAAAGGAGTACTCTTCTACGCTCTTGTAATAGCATTCGGGGTTTTTTCCTTTCTTTTCTCTCCTTTTCTTTCTTGTTTTTATTCATGTAAGGAAGGAAGAAATATATACTGAAGGGAAAAACCAGTCTCATATAAAAAGTCAGCGATTACACGTTGGGACGAGCAGTACACATTACTTGTTATAGAACAGAAAAAATAAGAAAAAATGGTTACAGCATCTTCTAACTCTAACGCACCAGTTCTTCTTCGTCCAAGAAACTTTCAGTGTATGTCAAACTTGACACTTGAATTCAATTATTGAATACTTGAAGTTCTACTATTGAAAAAAATCAGGACTCAAAGAATTAATACAATACGCATATATAAAAAAAATCAAATTATGGTTTGTAATATATGTTCCTGGTGAAATTGTAGTAAATGTCGGTGTTTTTTTTCACACGTTGCCAAGGAACAAAAAGCGAATCCTGATGGAACCTACTGTATCCTAATGAACCCCGATGAACCGTATAGATTCTGACGTGCTCCACGAGGATCCGCTTCTTCCCCCTTACACTTTGCTATTGATTGAAATATTTTGTTTATTTGCCAAGGGATAAAGAATTTGAAGCTCTACAAAACTGTTTACTTGGTTTTTCAAATGAGCTTTCTTTGTTAGTATCAACTTTAAAAGTTGAACATCAACTGAACTGCTCAACTGCGATGGTCAAAAAACCCAAAGTATACTAGAAGTTTTTTTTTTTACCAAAGATACCACAGCTATTTTAATAATGTCACAAAATTCTCCCTCAAATTCTGCATCTTTCAATACCTGTTTTAGAATTCTAGGTGAAATATTTGGGATAAACAGTTTTGAAAAGCCTTTTTCTCCGTAGCCGTACCGCTCATAACGTGGAAAAAGTCATGGTAATATAAGCACGAAATTCTCTATCTATTGATATTAAATAATTTAATTTTAGTATACATCTTGATGAGCAAATGCTTCCGTTAATCAATAGTTGTCCTCGGAAAATAGGAAGTCGTAGTTGAATGATTGAGTATATGCAAATTGTTTCAATTTGGTCTCGACAAGAAATACTTATTTAAAAAACCACGTGGACAGCTTTAGAGTTTCACATTTTCTATCTTTTGACATATAAACAAAATATTTTAACCAATAGCAATCGAGAGGAAAACATTGAGATTTACTGCAATTTCATTTGCAGCACCCCTTAGTTATGAAAAAAAATCTTGAAAATAGTCATTAGAGGCTCAATGATGCTATTTTGTGGTTTTAAGAAAAATCATAATGTTGACTGATCAGGGAGAAAACCATAATTATGAACAGCTGTCACGACCGGTTTCGATCTTGCTGAAGGGTCTCATCAGGTGACATGATCAATTCCAACTTGACTAAGTCAAGTCAGAAAACCGAATGATCTACCCTTATATAAGATAAGAGAGAACCGGTATTAAGGGTCTGATGACTCAAATGGTCAAGTTGGAATTGATCAAGTCACCTGATGAGACCCTTCAGCAAGGTCGAAACCGGTCGTGACAGCTGTTCATAATAAATCTTGTCAAGCAAAAACTCAGTTTTTTTTCCGTAGGATTTCTATTTATTTTAATTACCTTCTATTGAACAGTTATTGCAAAAAATAACTAAATAACGTTGAGATGGATTCTTTGTCATTCTAATTAGTGAACAGTCATTCACCGAATCTGGATATTTGTATCGTACTTAAGTACATTAGGATTTATGAAAAACAAAAAGATAGATAAATTATTATCAAAAACTATGTTACGTTTTTCTTTATTCTTAGAAGTTCTCAAGACAACCTAAAAAAACTTTTTCACGTTTAAACAAAGCTAATTTATCTGAGACTTTGTCTAAAGCCCCCGACACATTAGAAGACCCTCCCCCCCTATAATACAAGACCCCCCTTAATAGAAGATCCCACGGAGACAACGAGACAAAAGACAGATTAGAAGACCCCCATCTGAAAACTGACTTCTTAAAATAATTTTGTGGAATCTATTGAGATTTTTTAGCTTTTATGTACATATCAATATCTGATTCAGTATGGACAATATGTTGCTGCCGTCATCTTAGCGATGTGTTAGTTCTGAGTTGGACATCTCATGAGAAAAAGCTAATAAGAAAGAACAGTTAATTAGAAAATGTGCTTCTTAACTAAAGAGAATTTTTAGGTTTTCCATAGGAAAAATTCGTTGCCACACTTATAGGATCTAATTAACGCGACGCGCATACAAACGTGTCACACGTGAAGAGATCTTTCTTAAATAAGAACATATTGAGTAAAATTTCATTGTCTATTATTTAAAATCTCGCTCTACCTATACACTTTCTTCTAGAGATTCCGAAGCGTTCTTATTACAGAATAGCTCATTCATAATTGGAAAAAACATATCGCCGAGGGCATGCATCGGATCGTGTTCTATGAAACACGAATTATATGCATTAGGACAGATTTCTTATTGCAAAAAGGCGCAAAAGTATTATTCGAAATAGACATGTAGGGTCGTAAAAACACTGCCAACATGCATTCAACGGCTCCTTTCTATAAACTGGTTCTTAGTGAACAACCATATTCTTTCAAATTACCCGTACGTCAATAGCTCAGATCGTAGTACTTTTCACTTTGAACACATTCCATCTATACTAGTTAAACTTCAACATCAGCAAGACAAAATAGTGCTTTTATAAATCGTACCAAGTTTTAGAGTATGTTGTCTGTATTGTTCTGAGAACACTCTCCTTACCTATAATTGCTTTTTCAGTACTGAAATATTATCTACATTAAAACCTCTCTATAGTGGAAACCTATGGGACTTTTAAAAACTGTCCACTATAGGGAGGTGTCCACTATAGCGAGGTTAGGTCTTTTTCGAAAGCAAAGGTTTTCGAGAAAGCAGACGAGTTTTCTAAGGATTTGAAGAGTGTTAATGTTAATGAATCAGATAACCGGCCAGTGCTCATTGTTACTTCGTTCCTCATGCATCTTTGCTCTTGGAACATAGAAAAATCAACAATTGTTAAAATACAGAAAAAAATCTTTATAGTGAGCACTATTTCGTGAACGTCTCAAAAGTGGTCAATATCGAACGGTGTCCACTATAGAGAGGTTCAATTCCAGCAAAAATCGTTCCGTCGGACCACAGAGTGTCCACTATCGAGAGGTGTCCACTATGGGAGGTTTACTGTATATATTTTTCATTATACGAGTGTCGGTTAAGAAGGATAAACTTATTTACTAACGATGTATTAGCAAAAAAGCATAAAAATGAAAAACTGACATTGAGACTATCAAAAAATCTGACTTTTGTAAGGGACATAATAGAAGACCCCCTTTTAACTTGTGAACGATAAGACAGAATAGAAGACCCCGGGCCTTCTAATGTGTCGGGGGCTTTAGATTACGTTCAAAGTGATAGTATATTAAATTAAAAGAGAGAACATTTTTAATTCAGAAATTAAATTGATTTAAAAGAGGTTTAATTAAAAAATTAGATTAGACAATTTTCTTAAAGGTATTCTTTTACCGAAATAGATACTACTGTATCAAGTTAGGAAACATTAATATAATTTAGATGAAGATTGCTATATTTTCAGATGTTGCATTAAATGCATGCCATATTT
This sequence comes from Macrotrachela quadricornifera, assembly GCA_022393335.1. Taxonomy (NCBI): domain Eukaryota; kingdom Metazoa; phylum Rotifera; class Eurotatoria; order Philodinida; family Philodinidae; genus Macrotrachela; species Macrotrachela quadricornifera. Next base: position 124,920 of record JAJEKB010021353.1, read on the forward strand.
CTAACACTACTTTATCATTTACAAAAAATGGAAATAATAATGGTATTATGGACGCTCGATTTTACAGTTTGAATAGAGAATGATGTTCAATTTATCATTACATTTGACTGTATAACATTTCAAGTCAGGTTTCTTAAATAGTTTTCTAAAAGTTTCGCTGATAAAGTATGTCATCGGTGAACGCAATACATGATTAATATTACTTCCCTAATGTGCTGTTTTTATTCCGAATAGTTGTTGTGATACTTGTGCAGTTTTCAGAGGTAAAATTCACTAATTAGACAAATATAATTTCAGTTTCAATTGCGAGAGACATATTCATCTCGCTATTTCAGTTATGAATGCACTCCATTTCATTTGCGTCCAACTAAATGTTTAGTTGAAGATTTGTTTTTTCTTCATGTTACTCAATACAGCTACACGCACACGTAAATACGCACGGAAGAAATAGAAAATGGTAAAGCAATATGTCAATATTTACAACAAGATATGTTAGTAGACGCCTGCAAAAGAAAAATAAAACTATCTGCGTGATTAGAAGAACCATACACGCATTTCTGACGTCAAACATCGGAGCACGAAGGTATGCGTGTATTCAGTCTTTCTTTTTCACAGCAGTATTAGTGAAGAATAAAAATCAGAAGCAACGTTTTTAGACCTTTTACCAAACACACTGTACTGAAAATATCTAAACAGTGATTTCCATTCTTCTCACAGCGAATTTAATCACTGTTAGAATTCGAGAATAAAATGAATAGATTCTATTGACGAAAAATACATAGGAATATTTTATCAGAATTCAAATTCTTTCTCAACATGACCTTGTCGATAAGGATCAGACACGTTCTTTCATTCAATATATTTTCCAAATAACATTTCTCTGATACATTGCTTCTCGTTTAGATTCATTTTACCATTGTTGATGCAATATTATCTAATTGACATTCAATTATAAAATTGACATTAAACGATAATGATAGCAGGTGATTTGCTTTTTGAAAAGGTGAGAATAAAAATTGTGAATCTTATAAACAATTTAGTATTATTTTAAATCAATTTTATGTTGAAATTTGTGTAAATAGGAAACTATATTGAGAGATTAATAAATCATTTGTTTTTAAATAATTACCTAAGTCTTATTTATAGTTCAAGAATAATAAATCGGAGTTTGTCGCTGCGAAAAATGATCCAGAAATGCCACTACGAGTAAGAAATCTATTGGAAAAAGTGGGAAATGAACTTATTCTTAGAATCCAACTTGGTCGTACACCTGTTCAAGATCTTCCTATTAAAATACTTAACTTTTTTGAGCGATTCGAAATTCACCGATAAACAACTTGAACTTGGCTATGATGAAATCTATCACAATTATTTACTCATTACTATTATGAATAGTCATGGATCCAATGTACTACAACATATACTCGGAAACGCAAGACAAAATACAACTGCTAGTATCATTCTTAAACTTGAGAAAGCACAACGTATATCTCTAAAATATCCCACTTTACCTGACGAATTGATCGATGTATATGATATTCCACTAACACCAAATAAACCATTAACACTCAATCAATTAATTTCTACGGCATCAAATGTAGACAAAAAATTTTACAAATATAATGCAGCTGAAAATAATATGTGTCAAACATTTGTTGAGAACATTATTGATATCAATGATTTGATGTCGAACTTTGTTGATCAAGCAACATTGAATGCTCTCAAACCAATTGATGGCAAAGCATTGATTTCTACACTGGGTAGTCGATCTAATATTGTTAAAGTGGTGACTGATTTGGGTGCTAAATTAGATAAATTAATATTCGACCGTAAGATCAAATGGAAAAAATCTCAACCAAAAGAATTTGTCCCATTACATAATAAGGACACTATATATAATGCAATTTTCGAGCTCGAAAAACATGGTAAGCATAAAAACAACAACAAACTCGATTACTTATGTATTTTATTATTATTTGTAGTACGTTGGGCTTTTGACTTGTCGCCTCCGCCGCCACCATATGAAACATCTTCAGACACCATATGTTAAGCCACAAGTAGTCGCAGAGGTGCTTTTTTTTCTTATAGAAATCTTGAAAAAATTTTCTTTTTCTATGAACAGATAGAGCGTCTTTGGCTCTATTTTTCTATATACTATTTGATCACTATTCAATTGGTATAATAATAATAAAAATTTCGACAAGAGTTGTTCGATATGTGTAAAACAAAATAGTGTTCGTAGCATTTTTATGATGCTAAATACGATAGAAAAAAACAGCACTATCATGTAGCTTCTCATTTTGAGTATGGGGGAAAATCTTTGGAACAAGTCAAAAGGAATTTGTTGACACAGTTTTTGTAGAGCTTTTCACGGTGCATCTTTCAAAACAAAAATCAAGATTTTATCATTTTGTCAAGACGAGATATATGCGAAAGAAAAATACCAGCACATTTCCTAGAAAATAACTCTTGTCGAGCTTTTTATTATTATTGTACCAGTTGAATAGTGATCAAATAGTATATAGAAAAATAGAGCGAAAGACGCTCTATCGGTTCATAGAAAAAGAAATTTTTTTCAAGCTTTCTATAAGCAAAAAAAGCACCGCCGTTACTACTTTTGGATTGCCCTAAGTAGTTCAACGATTAAAGTCACGTTTTTTAAAATACAAAATGAGATCTGTTGCTTCTCATTGAGATTCGATTGTGCCAGATATTTCACAAGTAAATTATTGTTCCAAGTGTGAGAAACACGTTGCAAACCTATATTCTGATTACATGTTGAGATTTTCCTCTTCACAGGCAACCACCTAATACATGAAAGATGTGTAAATCGATAACAAAAACAGCCCTTCATATATCTTGCACGGAAAACTACAAACGAATTCCCTAAACAACTATTTATCGGAGTCTGTGTAATACAATTTAGTGAGATATCAATTTTTCAGAAAAACTTTTTAGACGACCCTTTCATGAATATGTTAAAACGAAACTGGCTTTTATGATTTGATCCCTTCTATGAATATTTTCGGATAAATCGTCTTGGATGCAATCAATCTTATCATACAATTGGATAGAACTCTTCGAGTTGTACTTGGAATAGGAATGAAACGTCTGGAACACATTGCCAGGCTAATGGCCATGGTGTGTTTTACTCGAATCGGCTACCTGCTGCACCTACGTACTTCTTCCACCATTCATCCAGTAACACTACAAATAAGACCTTTGTTATCAAACTTCTGTCATGTATTTCTGCCCTTTTTATTTTATTCTTTATTTAAAAAAAACAATAAATCTACATTCTTCAAACTAATCAGAAAACACATATATCGAACTAAAACACGTAATAACTTCAGTGCCATTCAAGCAATCCTACACTCAGCGTAATACCCCAATACAGTACTGCTCAAACCACACAAAATGACATCTCAAACAAGTAGAGACAACTTTCGCTTGAACAACTAAAGCAGAGTCAAAGCCATCTTATAAAGACCCTTAAGCAAGGTCGAAACCGGTCGTGACAGCTGTTCATAATAAGGCTCATTGGTGCAATTCGATAAGACATATATCCTTTCTATTTTTTTTAACCTTAAGTCGAAAGATGAAAATATCTCAATAAAGAAAAGCAATCGTCCGTTGAGGAGTTTATTGTATTCGTCCGAGATGAATTTTTTTCGTCAAGTTGGTTCATTTGCGAAGAGAAAAATAATAAACGAAGATATACTTGTTCTCAGTGATGGCAGAATAGACGAGGATATTTCATAATGTTTAATTATTGAAAATTGTATTCATAGCCGATGTTTTACCATTTTTCTAATATGAAAAATATTAAAGAAAATAAAATCGATTATTGTTTTGGTTTCTTAACTGAAAATTGTTATTGTTTTATAAAAATAAAAATAATAACAATAATATTTATTTTATATATTTTTAAAATACATTTCTCTTTTTCTTGTATTTTTTTTTAAGATAAATGATAAGTAAATTAGAAATATTGCCAAACGAAATATTCTTGAATATATTATCTTATTTATCATGGGATGAAATATTAATATCATTATGGTCATTGAATAAACGCATTAATTTTATTATTTGTTCAATGTTTTCAATAAATAAAAGTGGAATCATTTTTAATCAACCAGGGTTATCTTATAAGAAATCGTCTTCAACATTATTTCCATTAATATTTAATTCATTAACTCTTTGCACTTCAATAAAATATATTCATTTAAATGGAATCAATTCAAATTCGTATGATCTTATTGATAAATTTATTTTTAATAATGATAAAATAATTCGTTTTTGTAATCTGAAATGTTTGAAAATAAGTCGATTTTTATTATCTCAATCATTAATTGAAAGATTATCTTTTCTCATTCAATATCAATTAGATAAACTTATATTATCATTTGATGAAGAAGACTTTGAGTTTTTTGAACCTCGACCAGGGCCGTACCGAGCCACTTATAGCAGGGGGGGCGCATACATTTAAACAAAAAAACTTCCCATGTAAAAAAGAATTTGTTTGTTGTATCGTATCAGAATCTTTTTAAAAACTAATTGTGACTAAGAATAAGCACTAATACTGCATGTTTTCTATGCAGACCCTTGAAAAGTACTTTTGTTTATATAACATAATTATAATAATTGACAATTATTTATTTCAAGTTATTTATTGAAGATGTAAGAGAACATTTCAAATCAGTGAATATATATATAATTACATTAAAATAACAAAACGAATAATAAAGTGAAATTAAATAATACAAAAAGTTATTCAATTTTTTACACATATTCTTCTATCTTTCATTTTCGTCCAATCATTTACCAGTTTTTGAATATCTATTTGGTCCAGAGCTGGGCAACTCAATTCAAAAAATGACCACCCAGGACATTCGATCCGACCTGTAGATCCGATCGTTTTCGATCGGATCCACGTCGGATTCCCATCAGCCGGATTCCGGTCCGGATTTCGTCGGAATGTAACGGAAACATAATGAAATCCGGTCGGATTTCATCTTGTTTTCGGCGCATCCCGGCGAAATCCGGGTCGGAATCCGGCTGGTGGGAATCTGACAAAAACCATATGGGATCCCACAGAAATTATATAGATCCGACAGGATCCGATTTCCTGTGTTCGCCTTGGGCAATTCAACTCAACTCAATTCAATTCATTATCCGAATTGAGTTGAATTGAAAAAATTTTTTGAGATGCTCTGACTGAATCGAATTGAATTGACGATTTTCCTTTGTAATGACTGAATCTAAATCGAGTTGAGTTGGACAAAAGTTATAAAATGATGGAATCGATTTGAATTGAGTCGAAGAGATTTTTTTATATGACTGAATTGAGTTGAATTGAATTGAGAAAAATTTCAAAAATCAATGAATCGAATTGAAATCAACTCAAAAACAATTCAAAACTTATTTTTAAGACAAGTTCAGATAATAAACAATTTTTTTATTAATTATATGAATTTATCTTGTAATTTATATATATATATTTTATATCTAGTTGATTAATCACATTTGTGCCTTTGCGCACATCTTGATGCATAATAGTACATATACTTGCACTATGCCCGAATAATCTTTTTTTTCTTTTCTTTCTATACGCACTAACTATTTTTTTTTCGTTCTGCAACATCCGATCGATGATCGAGATACATATATTTATCAGTTGGAATTTTCCTTTTTTATTGAATGACTGGATTTTCCATATAATGCTGTTGAGAATCTTCCCTGCAAAACGATCGGATATACTATCAGCTTTTTTACTTGTATTGAAATAAAAACAGCTTATTTCATAAGATTTATAAGAATCTTTTATTTCTGTGGAAGTCCGACGAGAGAAAAAGGGGCGCAAAGTGTGTGAGCAAAAATTTTGCCATAAAAATGAATTGAGTTAGTTTCAATTCAATTCAGTAATAGAGTTGAGTTGAATTGAATTAGACAAAAAAATAAATTATATATGAATTGAATTGAGTTGAATTCGAAAAAAAATTCAATACGAAGGAATTGAATCGAATTGAATTGGTAGTGCAATTTTTAGAAATTTAGAATACATGAATTGAGTTGAATTTATTTAGAAGACATTTTTTTTAATCATGAATTGAATTGAATTGAATTGAAATCTACATTCAACGAATTGAGTAGTGTTAATTCACATTTTTGACTGAGTTGCCCAGCTCTGCAATAGGCATTGATTTGATAAAAGGAGGAGCAATAAAAAAAACTACATCTTAAACAAAGAAACACATTTTGATGGATTCTTCGAAATAGAAAATTAGAAACGTATAAAACAAATAGTTCCATCGACTCTTGTATAACTATATATCTGCAAGAGATAATCCAAACATCAGAAAATACTTTAAATCCAACATTGATGAATGCTTAAAAAGCAATGTATTTGAAAGTGTCTGTACATTGATCAAGCGAATCTAAATTTAAATCAAAATAAGACAGGTTTGCTCAAAGTCTTGAACGAAGACATTTTTGTGAGTCATATTTGATTTGATGTGCGTACAAAGAAACGTTTCATTCGATAAAAGTTACGCTATACAAATTTAATAGACTTAAAACGTATCACATATGAAAAAGAGGTCACTGCTGGCAAAGGCTAGTTTTCATTATTTTTTGAGATAAGGAAAAATTAAATGAGTGAAACATTTACTCAAAACATTTTCTATTACCTTTTTACACGTTAGTGAATGGTTCAAATTTGAAATTTCAATATTTTATCCTCTATATTATCAAAAACTATTTGAATCAAGTAGAATGCTACTTTACATGATTTCAGAGGCAGGGGGCGCAGTATCATTGACTTTCAAAAGCAGGGGGGGCGCAACATCATTGATTTTCAAAAGCAGGGGGGGCGTAGCGCCCCACGCGCCCCCCCTGTCGGTACGGCCCTGACCTCGACAACAAGATTTATCACTAATTTCTAATAAAGGTAATTATTATTCTCTCTGATAGGTCTTTTGAAAACAAGATAATAGTTTATTATCAATAAAAAAATATATTCAGTAAATGAATGTAACACTGAGATCAAACTACTATTTCATATCAACAGTATTTTATTTAGTATTAAGGCTGTATATTAGTATCTCTCTCAAAGTTATTTTACAGTTGAAATAAGATGATTGAAACTTCTGTCTCGATCTTTTAAGCTTGACAAGATTTATATTTTGAATGAGAATTCGTCGTTCCCTAACATTCTCCATTCTATATTAAAATGAGATTTCTTAAGTGCATTTTGAATCAATGTCAACAACAAACAGCAGTTATTTTATCAAGTTTTTTCAAAATTGACTTTGTATGTTTAATAGTTATACCAACATAACTTGTAAATATGCTTTACTTAGCTAAATAAAAGTAAACAAATTTACTTTAAGGAAATATTTCACATTAAAAGCTTTAACAAGAGTAGATATAATTTTTATAGAAATAAAAGAACTTTATTTCAAATGTGAATGAGAAATTTTTATTTTGTCTTTTTTGTTGTTGTACTTAAACAGAAAAACTAATGATGATGTTTGCAAAAATTGTATGTCAAATGTTCTCTGGTCGATGTCAGTTAACTTCTCTTGAACTCAATATCAGCGTCAAGAACTCATATTATGATATTGATCAATATTTAAAATCATGCTCTCATCTTTCATCACACACAATTTCTAATGAACTTCAATCTTATTGTATAACTTTACGATGTTTGAATATTCATCTCAAATATAAGTGTTTTCTTGAATATATAATTGAACGTGTACCTAATCTTGAACAATTATCAGTTCTCTTTCAATACTCATTACGGAATTACAACCGACCCAATTCCAACATTCAACAAACGATAACGTCAAATGGAAATTGGTTTAATAAAGTAAGACAAATGTAAAATTATCTTAGCAGTCGAGTACAGTGTTCAGAAACAAGGGTGTCTTCAGACTGACTGAGAGAATTGATCTCTTTTAAAAGATTTAAGTGCTTGAAGAGGGAAGGGTTGAATATTTTTCGAAAGCTGATATAACCATTGTATGCAGTAGTTCCTTGTTGAAAAGCATCAATTTTTCCTTCCCTTGAAAATTTTCCTGGATACGTCATTATTCAGAAAATCACCAAAGATAGAAAAATTTGAGTATTTTCATGACTCTCGAGCCAAATGAGCTGGTCTTTTTCGAGTGTAGAGGATAGATTGAAGTTTTTATACGTTAATGAACTGTCCTTGCATGGACATGAAATTAGCAAACCTTCCTTCACTGTATAGGTAAACTGCGCACAAATATCTATTGTTCATAGCTATAGTGCGATACTGCTGAATGTTTTTTGTTTAGTGTATTTAATACATGTTTCAAAAGACAATGAAGTGTGACAACAATTAGCCTTAGCGAATGATTTAGTTCTTAGCATAAAATCACAATTGACTTATTGAATACCCTATATGTGGTATATCTTACGTACATATAAGGTCACAAGAATAATTTGTGCTAAACCCTCCGCAGAATAGAAGCCCCGTGGGCTTTTAATATGTCATAAAAATTATAAGTTTGGACATGGGCTATTATTGCGATCAACTTTTTCATACTACAGTTAAGATTTAATTAGCTTACAGACAACAAAGGTCTTAAAAATTTGCAAATCGAAATTATTAAGTTGTTTGACAACTTTCAGAGTAGCTATTATAGTTTTTTAGAAACAAAGCACTGATTATCAATTCTTTCTTTATTATATACTATCAAATCGACAAATTAATACGCAATTTACATAGCGTTTTACATTCACATACTTCTCTACCCTCAGCATTTCGTAGATCTTACTATGCACACGAAAAATTGCGTTTAACATCATATACTGATTTTGGACATGTCGAGTTCTGAAGGAATGTAAAAGAGACGTTTATTAAACACCACCATGGTTCTGCTAGACGACTTTATCGTGGTAGTTTCTGCACACTTCAGACGCGAAAAGAAATATATTCTAATTGTCGCCGTAGAAATAGAAAATAAGCTTGTGACTACACAATAAAGGTCTTCCACCTCTTGATGGATAGGTAGTTCAAATCTAATAAGTGTTATAATAATTGATATTGTAATGTCCCACACTGGCAATTTTTGAAATCTAATAAGTTGTCACATAGTTCTTATTGGTTATAGGTCAGCTTTCTCAGGAGGTCCATCCTTCAATCAAAGATTTTCTCATATTGCTGCTAAATCAATAAAAAATCTCAACATTTTATTTCTGAGTTTTACATAAACTTTTAAGAGTAAGCAGCCTAACAAAATATATGCAATGTAAGAAAAATGAGACATAAACTCAGCTACAATAAAACAGTGAGAAGGAGTGGGCTAATCTGTTCAGTTTGTTAAATTATCCGTTTCTGCTCATTTTGGGCAGAGTGGACTTCTAATATGTGTGGAAAGTTACAATCATCGGACTGGGCTTCTATCCTGTGGAGGGAGGTTTAACCCTAAATAATGAAACAAATCATTGACATGATTAATATTGCTCTAAAGTCATTAAGCCAGAACAAAGATGTCCATTGCAGTTGAAAATCTGCCGTAGCCGCGCCGTGATGGACATCTCTAATTCAGAAGAGCCACTTCGGATGAATGAAGATTATATGTACTACTTCATCATATTACTTGAAAAAAGTGTATAGATCTACAACAGCAAGATAAATATGAAAAAGCACAAAACTTTTTAATTTGTTGTGAACAGCATTTGAGATTTTTTCACTTTTATGTTAATCTATTTTAACATTAAAATATTGCATTAGTTTAAATTGAAAATAAACAAAACTATTCCATTTGACACACTTAAATATATTTAAGTTTCGGTCAAGTTGCTTATATCTTATGTAATATGTGACGTATGTACCAGAGCTGCCACTAGGCCGGCCTGCCAGCCCATGCTAAATGTCGAAATTCTAATCTGGCCTGTTCTGTTCATATTATCTTGGAGTAGACTTATAGACTAGGTCAGACCAATATTATTGGCAGGATTCAACCATTTCCTGTGTGACAAATCCTTGCATACAGCAGCAAATTAATGTAAAATAGACATATTATCGTAGGTTTTTCTCACACAGGAAAGGATTGAATTCGGTCAATAATATTAGTCTGATCTAGTCTATTGGTCTACTTCAAGATAATATGAACAGATCAGATCAGATTAGAATTTCAAAATTTAGCATGGCCTGGTGGCAGCTCTGGTATGTACCATAGCGTAAAAAATGAAGTAAAAGCGACATGAGGAATGACGACATCTCTCACATAGAGACAATGATATCGTTTGTATCGTGATTGGAATAGGCTAGGACCCATCTTGACTGTCATAATCGACAAACACAGAGAAAGCATTTTTGTTAGAAGAGGTAAACATAAAGGAAACAATTTTTTAAATCGAGTTTTTCATATATGATCAAGTTAATTGTGAGAAAGGAATAGGATTCGTCAACAAATATTGTTTTCTTTCTATAAGAAAAACTATATAAAAAGTTGTGCGACAATGTTATTGACAGAGACTGAGATAAAGAACATTATTCAATCTTATATAGATAAAACAAACAATACGTTACCAGGATGAAAGTATAGAGAAAAAAAATAGAATTTCGAAGCGTAGAATCCTTGATGTCTGATAGATTCTGAAATGGATTGATCCGAATGCACTAAAACTTGGGATTTTATTAGGATAAGACATGGATCGAATGTTAAATATTGATTGTCTGAACTGTTCTCTTCGAGTCTATGTGCAGATTGAGGACAGCAAGCTAAACTGGTTTTGATGAAAAGTTGGAAAATGTTTGTGGTTTTCTAAGAGAATAAATGAACCTTCAACAGTCAATCACCATTTTCGATATATACCAAATTAAAATCGTCTATGATCATAGATTGATGAGTATGTTTTGTCATTTTATTGATAATTGTCCTTGGGTTCTAATAGAATCTGTTGGAATTTCGACTTTTTTCAGTGAATCAAGAAGAACACCACGATACTTCACTTAGTTCAAGTAAAAATTTGAAGTAGAAGGGAAATATAAGTATAATGACATTTTTTTCTCTTGAATTCATATCGATTGGATTTGATTTATCTGATAAAATTGCAAAAGATATTTCAACTCCTTGATGCGGTTTTTTTGTCATGAAAATGGACGACTTCTGATAATGAAAATCGAATTTTGTTTAATATTCTATTTGGAAGTGATCCTCGTATAAAACTATTGATTTGTTTCGTATGCTGAATAGCCCAATATCTGTTTTAATGATTTCGTATTTTTATCAACATCCATGGTTGAAAAATAGTTAAACAAAATAGAATTAACAAATAATATGTGCGTCAACTTCGGCTTAAATAAAATATGTAATTTCGATTGGAACTAGTTGAGATCAAATATAAATTAATCAAGTGTACTATTATATACTGACAACTGCTATCACTTCCTAATGATAGATAGATAAATTTCGAATAATTATTCATATTTATTTCAATGAAACTAACAAGAATCTTTTGTTTATCTTTTAATCACATTAATTTTTGAGTACATTAATCGGGTTAAAGTAATATAAACTTCCTGTTTTTGTTTCCTATTTTATTATTAAAGTAAAGTCAAAATTGAAAAATTTTAGTTAATTATTTATAAAATGGGTACCAAACCTGCAATGTTTTACATTGAAAAGTTCGATTTACAATGATTCAGAGTTTGCTTATTTAAAATGGCTTCTTAATAATCTTAATCATATTCGAAAACTTAAAATTTGTTTAAGTGGTGAAGGAACGTGGAAAACAGATCAAATTATATGGAAATCATTAATTGATGCAAATTTTATTCGTCAATATTGTTTACCTGATAAAATAATTAATTTAATTGATTTTGATTTTCATATTTGTTTAAAATTTGAATTATCTTTAATTGATATTGAGAAAATAATAATATCATTTAAAATTGATTCGTTTTTTATTAAACATCAATGGACAAATATTAAATGTTTTTATGATGAAAATACGTCATATCAACATATATTCTCTTTAACAGATAATAAAACTCAACTTTTTCATAGTTTAGTGTAAGGAATATTTTATTTTATAAGAATTTCATCTAATTATATTCTGGGGTATTTAGTAATCATGCAAATATACTTTGGCTAAATATCCGACATATTTGTATTGATTTACATCCATTGCTTTATTTGTTTCTTGAAGAGTTTGATAAATTGTATCCTAGTGTTACTTGTATGACAATTCATCCAGGTAAATATATCTTTTTCATAATCTTCTTAATTATCTACAGAAAATTTATGATTAATGAAAATGAAATAAGCGTTGTGAGAAGATTTAATGAATATTAGTAAATAGATTTTAGTTCATCCAGTTTTATTCATATTGTTATATTACTTAGACATATGAATAGCAAGTACGAGATTGTATTCCAATTTGACTTTGACGAGTTTTCATGTTACCCATATACTCGGATATCAATTCAATTTATATCCGGTTAGGTTGCAGGACTTTGATAGGTATCTTGAAAAAGATATTTATATTTTGTCATGTGTAGAATTAGTTAGGTGAATGAGTTAAAATGAAGTTTTTTAAATTCAGATTTTATGATAATTGGATAGAGAAGTGTATAATGTGTATATAAGATGCAGCATTCCTCTAGAAAAAAAATCAATTTTTTTAGGAGATGAGGAAAACCTTGGATACTGGAGACTTTATCCCTAGTGCTTATGCATCGAGGACGCTTACGCTACGTTTTCTGTTGGTTGAAATAAGTTCTGGTAGATTGTGCATCTCTGCTTAGACATCAGAACAGTTAACTAAGAGTAGAATATATTTTATAATGTAATGATTAAAAGAAAAAATGTAAAAAGGCATTAAATTTTTTGAAAAAAGAAGATTATACAAAAAAAGATTTTTTCAAAACTCAAACTAAATAAATTTGAATAAATTTTCACGTAATTTTTCTCTCATCGTTAGATAAAACGTTTCCATTCAGATATATAAATATTTGGAATTTAAAGTATTATAAAGTTGTATGTATTAGATTTCAACAGATAAGACACAGAAGTACATTAAGATTAACTAGAGTTTGTCCTCATTAATCTATTATTTTGTTTTTAATATGATGCAATAGAAAAAAAGTTGAATAAAACTGGTTGAGAAATGGTCAAATTTCTAGGATACTATATGTACAAGTCAGAGCTGAGCACAGGACAGGACGTGCGGTTCGTCCTGCCGTCCTGTCCTGTCCTGTCCTGCAGGACAACATTTCAATTTTTGTCCTGTCCTGTCCGCTCCACAGGACAAGGGGGTGCGAGCGGCAGGCAGGACAGGATGAGGTGGTGCGAGCAGCAGGCTGGACAGGACAAGAGAGTGTGAGCGGCAGGCAGAGAAAAACATACTCTCTCATCCTGTATTTTGATATGAAATTGTTGTGCAAAATTTTCTTTATAACTTCTACACAACTCTTATTGTATTCAGCGATGCGGAATATTTCTACTATTAATCATAGGTGTCACTATTAAAATAACAAAATAACGTGTATACCGTGATTGGTCGAGGTCCAAACGAATGTTGAATCATAAATAGAAACAATTGAAATATAAAATATAGGCAGATAAACAACAATAACCGGCTATTATTGATTCATTCATACAATGTAGATTTCTTGTCTACGTTTTTATTGTTTTTATTTTCAGATTTTGGATACAATCGAAAGAAGGTGAATTATGGATATAACAGAAATATCTGCATCAACTGAAATTCCATTGAGTTGTGAAAAAATCAAAAATTTACTCCGCTTAGAAAATAAAACGTACAAGGTAATAAAAAACGAATCACCGTCTGGATCAACTTGGTGGAACATATTTGGATTTCCTGCTAAATTAGATGAAAATAATGAATATCAACGAATTTTGGGACATGTTAGTTGCTTCAAATGTTTTCAGACATATAATTATTCTTCCAAAAGTGGAACAACTCGTTTGAAGGAACATGAAATTAAATGTGGAAAAGTTACTTCTTTATCATCTTCACCATTAGCTTCTTCTATTGAAAGTAATCAATCTGGTCTTTCATCAGCAACACAAAGTATTCTTACACAACATGGATTTAGAAAATTCAGCAAATTAAATGAAAAAGATGCTGATCATATGAAACTAATATGTGCTCGATGGATCAGCCAAGATCTTCGTCCATTTTCAATTATAGAAGATTCAGGATTTCGTGATCTTGCGCAAGAACTAATTCATTTTGGTATACTGTCTTATTTTATTTTTATTATATTAAAAGCGATAACATTTCTATTTCTTGTTTTTCAGGGCATAAATATGGTGCTATTGATATTAATGATGTTTTGCGAAGTCGTCACACTCTATCACGAAGTATCTATGATCTTGCTGATTCATACAGAGAATGTATAAAACAAAGATTACGTGAACCACTGCAGCAACGTGCTGTTACTATGTGTCCAGACTTTTGGTCTGACCGGTATAAAAACATTTCTTATTTAGGATTAAATGTTTCCTTTGTTGATATTCATCATCAATTTTTCTCTATTGATTTATTTTGTCGACCTTTCTTTGGTACAAAATCTGCTGATTTAGTTGTGAAAGTAAGAGTACTCTTTCACAACGTTATATTTTTCTGCTTTTATTTTCATTTCAGGCTCTTGAAATCCATTTAAATGAATTTGGTATTAATTATTTAACAATGGTCAACATCATATCGGATCGTGGTTCAAATTTTGTCAAGGCTTTTCAAAATTTTGATCCCTTATTTTGCTACGGTCATCGATTAAATAACGTTTTAAAGACAACGTTCTTTAATCATTTGAAAAAAACGAAAAAACAATCTGATTCAACAGCAGCAAGTGATAATACCACTCGATCAAACAACCGTTCAACAACAGCAAATGACAATACCACTCGATCAAACAACCATTCAGCACCAAAAGTATACAAAGATGCTGTAATAACTATAAATGATGCTTTATCAAGTGATGAATCGTCTGAAGATGATGAAGAATATGTATTACCATCACTTCCGATCGTGAAAAAAAGAAAAAGCAATAGTTCAACATTAATAAAGAATGATCAACAATTCTTTCGTAAATTTTCAATTGACAATGTTCTCGGTGAAGCAAAAGATGTACTTTCTACCTTAAAACAATGTAAAAAAATTGTTAAATACATAAAAAAGGTAAATATTGTGAAATTTTGACTTTTGCCTTGGAAAGAAAAAATTATTTTTTTAAATTTATTCTAGAGCGGATTGAACAAAGAGATTGAAAATGGTGGTGGAGCAACAGTACATCAAGCAATTGATGTCCGTTGGTTGTCAATCATGAATTCAATGGAATCGACATTAAAATCTTTCAAAATTATTAAGAAAATTCTGATCAACAAACAGCAACAAATGCTAATGATGCATACCCAGGTCGAAGCGTACGGGCCGGATCCGGCCGGAATTCATCGGAAATCACCGGATCAGGGAAGCAGTATTCCGGACCGGAAGTTGCCGGAGTTTTCCGCTCACTTTCCTGCCATATCCGCCCGGAAACGGCCGGGAAAGCTGTCGGAAAAAATCTGGTGACTTTCCGCCCTGATCCGTATTTTCGGAACTTGCCGTATATGTCCGGTTCCATAATCACCATTTTCCGTACTGTTCCCGCTAATTCCTATATTGGGAAATGATACTCATATATATATCAACCATATGTAGCAGTTCCGAACTAACAATAGGAATCTCAAGCTGTGCTGAGTCATACGATGTTTTGACTAATAAATCAATCTCTTATTAAAAATAGTGTTTCTTTTTTAGCATTTTCTGACAGCTCATTACTATAAAAAATTTGACCAGAAACCAACGTATAAAAATAACATCAGAAATTGAAAATATACTATAAATTGATCAAAATTTTGTCACTTAAATTCATTAGGATCTCTTTTAATTAGAAAGTTACAAAAACAACCCCATTTTACAACAGTACATGATATGGAAATTTATGTTAATTATTTCACTACATCAGTGTAACATCTTTACAGCTATTTTTTTATCTGCCGCACAATGATCTACCGAAAGACTCATAAAAAACTACCTAAATTTTAGCAAACTAATGAAGCGAATTATGAGACTCCACGAAGGCTTTTATCGATGTAAAAAACATTCATGTCACTCCCACATCTCAGACGTTGATGACTACTGAAAAAAAATCTGACTTCCTCTTAGAAAATAACCGAAATGAAGAGTGTGATAACACACTATCTCCTACAACTGACGTTAACGAGAAACGTTTTCTCGAGAAGATCCTTTGTACTTTACAAATGTTTCATTGAGGCTTTAGTTCAACTACCCACTCAACAATTGGTTTTGAATATGTCACTCTATATAGGCGAGCCCATTCAAAATAATTCACATACACACTGCGATACTTTTCCTCGTACGAAAAATACTTCAGGTAGGAATTTTTTTATTGATTTTAGTAAGATGAAAAATCATTTTGAGTCTCATTTGAACTAAGCCAAAACGCGAGGTGTAAAGGTAGATTATGCTGTATACATAAGATTGAGACGTAAAGAAAATTTTCTCGTACAGATCTTCTCTAGTATTGAGACGTCTCATTCAGGCTCTCGGTCGACTACCGAATTACCGTTTTGTTTTGAACATGTCAGCTTATATAAGGGATTCCATTTGAGATGTTTCACATACACAATGTAATACTTTTTTTCGTATGAAAAATACTATAGGTAGGATTTTTTTACTCATTTTAGTGAAACGAAAAATCATTTTCAGTCTCTTTTGAACTTAGGAAAAAAACGAAGTAAAAGGGTGCATTATTTTGTATGCATAAGGTTACGGTTAGATAAAATTTTTTGATAAAAATCTTTCATAATATTGAGATGTCTCATTGAGACTTTAGGCTGCTTACCCACTCACCGTTTTGTTTTGAGCATGTCAGCCTATATAAAGAAGCCTGTTTCAAGTATTTCACATACACATGGTAATACTTTTTTTCGTATGAAAAATACTTCAGGTAGGAATTTTTTACTCATTTTAGTGAAACGAAAAATCATTTTCAGTCTCTTCTGAACTTAGGAAAAAAACGAAGTATAAGGGTAGATTATTTTGTATGCATAAGATGAGGGTAAATAAACTTTTTTTGATAAAAATCTTTCATAATATTGAGATGTCTCATTGAGATGTCTCATTGAGACTTTAGGTCGCTTACCCAATCACCGTTTTGTTTTGAACATGTCAGCCTATATAAAGAAGCCTGTTTCAAGTATTTCACATACACATAGTAATACTTTTTTTCATATGAAAAATACTACAGGTAGGATTTTTTTACTCATTTTAGTAAAACGAAAAATCATTTTCAGTCTCTTTTGAACTTAGGGAAAAAACGAAGTATAATGATAGATTATTTTGTATGCATAAGACGAGGGTAAATAAACTTTTTTGATAAAAATTTTTCATAATATTGAGATGTCTCATTGAGACTTTAGGTCGCTTACCCAATCACCGTTTTGTTTTGAACATGTCAGCCTATATAAAGGAGCCTGTTTCAAGTATTTCACATACACATAGTAATACTTTTTTTCGTATGAAAAATACTTCAGGTAGGGATTTTTTACTTATTTTAGTGAAACGAAAAATCATTTTCAGTCTCTTTTGAACTTAGGAAAAAACGAAGTATAAGGATAGATTATTTTGTATGCGTAAGGTTAGGGGTAGATAAAATTTTTTTCGTAAAGATCTTTCATAATATTGAGATGTCAGATTGAAACTATAGGTCAATTACCTAGTGAGTGTTTTGTTTTGAATGTTTGGGTATATATCTTGGAGTGCCTGTTAGATATTGAGAACGTAAGTTTCGATACATTTTCGGTATGATATGTATTTTAGGAAAGGTTTGGTTTCCTAAGCGTTACGGTTAGCTTCACCCTGGGTTATACACCATTTATAAAATAGTTTGACTAATCTAGCCGTTGAGATTCTAAGCTTTGTTAGTAGAGTTCCTGATTGAATAGGCTCGATGAATCTCTTAACTCTTATGAGGATGAAGGCTTTGATCATTACACATTAGTTTAGGTCTTTGAGACGTCTCAATTAGACTCTTACCTCGTTTACGAGGTATATTGAAGAGTCAATGAAACATATCATTGAAAAGGCTAAATAAGACTTTTATTTCGCATCAAGAGTTTGATATTTATTGATTTAGATCATTGAGAAGCCTCAATGGGACTTTTATTTCGTATCAAAAGTTTGATATTTATTGATTTATATCATTAAGAAGCATCAATGAGACTTTTACCTTCCATCGTAGGTATGATATTAATTAGTTTGAATCATTGAGATGCATCAATGGGAATTTTCACCTTCTATCGTAGGTATGATTACTACCCGTTAGATTATATTATTGAGAGGTCTCAATGAGACATCATGGAGTCTCACTGAGACATCTTGAAGTCTCGATGAGACATCATGGAGCCTCACTGAGACATCTTGAAGTCTCACTGGGACATCAATGAGTCTCAATCAGACATCATGGAATCTCACTGAGACATCTTGAAGTCTCACTGAGACATCATGGAGTCTCAATGAGACATCATGGAGTCTCACTGAGACATCTTGAAGTCTCAATGAGACATCATGGAGCCTCACTGAGACATCTTGAAGTCTCACTGGGACATCATTGAGTCTCAATGAGACTTCATGATGTCTCATTGAGACTTTTCCCTTCGACGGATTCATTATTTTGAGAAAGTCTTTTAAATTTTATTGCGGGAAACGGTGTCTTTTCCGGTTTTTTCCGAAATTTTACGAGATAATTCCGCTGTGGTTCCGGAGGGATCCGGGTTGTTTTACGAACGTATCCCGTGGCTTCCTGGTTTTTTTCCGGCAGGATACGGTATCGATCCGTTTGTTTTCCAGCTTGCGGAAATGCTTGGAATACACCGTTTCCGGTACGATTGCTTTCCGGTCCGGAATACTGCTTCCCTGATCCATGTTTTTTCCGGCCGGTTCCGGCGATTTCCTTGTGCGGAAACGGCCGGAATGCTCCCGGAAAGACACCGTTTCCGGAGGCCGGAATCTTCGACCTGGGTATAGATGAAAAAAGAATCAAGTAAATTATGTTGTTATTAAAACCATTTCGTGATGTTATGAAGCTTATTCAGACTGGTAATTCACCTTCTTTACACTTGGTGTTATTATGTACTCAAACATTGAGAGATGTTTTCAAATCATATGATTCTTTGGTGAATTATAATAAAAATAATGATAATCATGAATCAAGAGATCAATCCGATGAAATAGATGAAGATTTACTAGATAAATTATTACAAGGTAAATGTGACAAAATAAAATATTATATGCCAACGAATATTTTTTTATTTTCTAGGTATAACATTCTTTCTTCATCGAATGCGAGGTTTATTGGATGAGATGGTTGTTCTTGACATCAGACATTATACTTCGACATTGTTACATCCCAAATATCGATCATTAAAAGCTTGTTCTGCGACTGAACGTGCTGAATGTTACAGATATGTCCGAGAACAGACAGAACTGATTTATATCGAATCAAATGAACCGAATCAAAGAGAAGCAGAAGAACCAATAGCAAAGAAACTTAAAGGTGATTTATTTCATCGATTCGAATCTGATGGTCCTGATATTCAACAAGAAAGTGAAGGTGAATCTGGAAACGAAAGCGAAGAATATCCATTTACAACAAAGAAGCTGGACGAGCTTGATCGTTATCTAAACTTGGAGCTGGACAAACTCAAACTACCATCAAATCCATTAAAGTTCTGGAAAGATCAACAAGAAAAGTTTCCTGGTTTATCTCGTCTTGCTCGTCGTATTTTTTCAATACCAGCTACCACTGCAAGCGTGGAAAGACAATTCTCCGGAGCGGGATTTGTTATACAAGAAAGAAGAACCAGTCTTAATCCTGAACAATTAGATAATATTTTATTGATTAGATCGATGCAGAAATATGAACATTTATTTGAATAATGGTTGTGATATTTTTTTTTGTATTTTTTTTGTATAAGTAAGATATATGTTATAAAAACAGTTAGTAATGAACCTGCTCAATTCCTTGTTGTTAATATTATTCGCTGTTTCAATATAATGATACATCATTCTAATTTGGGAACTTGTTGTATCATTTTTTTTTGATTAATAATACATGTATTATTAGAAAATAATCTATCGTGTTATTTTTGTACTTGTTTATTTAATCATGATTTAAAAACACAGCTGTGATATTTGTGAGACTGAAATAAATTGAAGAAAATATAGATGGAAAGTTTAATGTCTATTTCAATATATAAAAAATTAAAAAAAGTCTTACATGTGTCCTGCTAAATGTCCTGTCCTGTCCTGTCCCGCCAAGTTCAATTTTGAGCAGGACAACAGGACGAAGCTTATTTTTTTCGTCCTGTCCTGTCCGCTCTGCAGGACAAGTGAGTCGGAGCGGCAGGCAGAACAGGATGAAAAAAGTTGTCCTGTGCTCACCTCTGGTACAAGTCAAAGATGATAATGCCATTCACAACACCATTCAAAATGGGAAAACGTAATTTGAATGATATTCAATGTCGAAATGTTACAAAACTTATATTTGGATATTTTGATACTCGTTCGGTTGGTATGTAAAAATCTTTTCTTTTATCTAATGATTACACGAATCCTATTAATTCTATATTGTTGAAGTATTCAAAGTGATAATTGAAAGATGTCTCAAATTAAAATAAGAAAAGTAGAGATTATTTTATATAAAATAATACTTAGGTCATACCAAAAGTAGTGGCCACTCCATTTTAATTACTTATAGTCTGGTCAAAAACAATTTCTTTTTTTATGAACAGATAGAGCTTGTTTCGCTCTATTTTTCTATGCTATTCGATCATTATTCAGCTGGCAATATAATACTAAAATTTCGACAAGATCTGTTTTTGTCGCATACGTGCTGGTACCATGAACGCTCGTGAGTATCTTTTGAATAACTTTCGATAGAAATAAGATATGGAACTACGATTTTCACTGTTAGAAAGACGAGATGAAGACGCATCGAACTATATATTATTGATTATTTTAATACAATTTTTGAAGCCTTTTTAATTCAATTTCCTAACCGTCAAAAAATGTTTTTTTATGAAAAAAAGAGAAAATAAGAACGTTGATAGAAAATCGTAATAAAGCGTCGCTTAAAATAGATATTATCCGGAAATAATTATATATAAACATCTGAGTCTTTCTCAGTTTATAGGTCTTCTGTTAGCAGTTTGAATCTGAATAATGACTATTGAAAATTTACTGTAAATAATACACAGAATAGGTTTATTCCTTAAAAGATCAACTGAAGACCTTAAAAAAACCAGGTTAGAAAACTCAGTAATACACAGTTCGATGCGTCTTCATCTCCTCTTTCTAACGGTAAAAACCGCAGTTCCATATCTTGTCTCTATCGAAAATTATTTCAAATATACTCACGAGCATTCATGTTCATGGTACCAGCACGTATGCGACAAAAACAGATCTTGTCGAAATTTTAGTATTATATTGCCAGCTGAATAATGATCGAATAGCATGGAAAAATAGAGCAAAACAAGCTCTATCTGTTGATAAAAAAAGAAATTGTTTTTGACCAGACTATAAGTAATTAAAATGGAGTGGCCACTACTTTTGGTATGACCTAAGTAAACATAAATATACTGCTTTTTTTCAAAACATAATTTAGTATTTGTTTAAAACAAAAATCGTTTCATTTAAAAATATTTAAATGATTGTTCAAATTTTTGAATACATTTTTAAATATATTTTACTTATTTTGAGTTTATATAGAGGAAATTAATCAAATATGTTTTAAATAAATAATAGGAAGATTTTTTAAATTATTTTATTAATGTAAAATAATCGTTAGCAGAATTTTCTGTAGAATTATAAATATCAAATTTGGTTAGAAAAAATTTTATGTAAAAGATGATTGTCCTATAGAATGAAAATGGAATATTTTCAAGGCATATTTTCTCTCATGGAATGAAATAGTCTTCAAAATTGATCGTTTCGTTGTTTCATAGGATATTTTTCAAAAGGGTTGCATCTAGTGAGATTGATAGGATAAGAATGTCTCATTCTACAGAAAGGTCAGCTGGAAAGAGGATGATATAATTAAAATATCCGTCATGATCCAAGGAAAGGAAAGAAGACGAGAGGAATAAAGAGTATACCGAGTATGTGATGACATTAGTAATTCTATGCTTTAGTATTCTATTGGTCAGGATTGGAACTGATTCAGAAAATCGGCACCGAGCCAGAACGATTGAGAAAATCAACCAGGCCAGTAGAGATCAGAATTTTGCTGACTGAAAGTTTTGAAAAATATTTGTTAACTGTGTTTTTGACTATAGAAACCTAGATGTCATGTGTTTTTTCTGTCAGAATGTGTGAAAAAGTGCTTAAAGCATAGGCTACTTTAATTACATATTCTGAGGTTTTCTTTAAAAAAGTTCATAATATTAAGCCTCTTGTACATGTGCTTCAAAGCTATTTCATATTAAGAGCCATGTTCTTTGAAAAAAATCTCCACATTTTCGGCGGTTTTTAACCGATTTTCATCAAAATTTCACTCATTGAACATGTGATTGCAACCGGTTGGACAGGCCGGTTCACCATTTTCCATATGGTTTCAATTGTGCCATCGATATTGCATTAATCAATATACATTAATTGTTAATAAAAAAAGGACCCCGACGGATAAGGTCATAAATCTGCCACCCCCCTGATTTTCGATTTGACTCTTATAGAAAGATAGAGCTTGAAATTCTACATCTTTCTATAGGATTTTTATTACTTTAAATGAATGCCTTATAAAAAATTTGTGGTACATTTTAGTATTAATAGATGGGACAATTTTCAAGTAATTTTCATATGCTTGCTTTTTTTCACATCCATGAATTTTTTTGTTTTATTAGGTCTATATCTAAACTAATAACCTAGGTTGGTACAGCTTTCGATACTCTACAAAATAGCATAGTTTTCATAGTCCAAACTAGACTCTTTCTAGAATTACCAGGATGAACATTATTCAGTAAAATCTACACATCTATTGAATTGCTATTTTTACTAATTTTTGTCGAAGCTCGTTTTCCTCAAAAATTGAATTAGTGCCATATGGCTTTTATACAGAAAACTGCGCCGTCTCAAGCTTTACATTTCTATATACTTTTGAAAAAAAACTTTTCTATACTAAGGGTTCATTTCTTCGAAAAACTATCAAAATATACCGATTTTTTGATAAGAAAAAAGTGTATTTTTATCATTTTCTTTTACAAGCTCGAGGGTATTCTCAATTGCAATTCTGTATTTGAACTTCAAATAAATAGATAACTTCACTAAGACAATTTCTCTCTTTCTTAGTAGCGTGAAACATAGTTCATTTATCAACTGTTTTCATAGAATAACCCCTATCTAGAGGAAATAGTCATATTCAGTATTTCCAGTATACTATTTCTTAAAGTTTTTATTCGTGAAAAAGTAATTGTATATTCCAAAAGCGGATGAGATTCTACATTTTCTGATATAAGATTCGAAGGATGAAAAGATGGCTGAAAGTCATTAGAAGATGATACTATATGATAGGATCACGTAGAAATACTGAAACTGCGGTTTAATTTGGAAATTTCGTTAAGAATGACTAAATCTTGAAGGAAAACTAGTATCATATTCGAAATCAGCGTAAAAAAAACTGTACAAGATCACTTAGTTTTTGACAAAATAAATTTTTCATGAGAACAAGTGACCTGTGGGAGACCATCATAGAATCTTTAAATAAAAAGGCTGGAGGGGACCACAGGTCATTTTTAGATAGGAATTTTATTTTGTTGAAAACTATCAGATCTAGTGCAGTTTTTTATGCTGATTTCGAATATGACATTCGTTTTGATCTTGAGTCGAGTCATTTTGATGAAAACTGCTAAATACGGCTGAGGCTATGATGTTTCCGTGTGATCTTATGACATAATACCCTCTACTAAATACTCGTGAACACCTTTTCACCTTTTGAATATTACAGCAAAACATCCAGAATTTGATGCGTTTTCAGAATATATAATTTTCTTTCTATTAGTTTGCTTTTATAATCGAAATACCTTTGAAAAATCAATAGCGAAAGAAAAAAACTATAAGTCATAGACCTCTAATGATAAGGATAGTCTTATCATGCTCAGGATTTTCTTGACCTATCAGGAGCATTTTCAGATGTTTATACATAGATTTGTAGAGAATTTTATGGGCTATCAGAATATATAATTACTTTTTCAACAATGAAAACTTTTAGAAATAGTATACTGGAAATACTGAGTCTGGTTATTTCCTCTAGATAGGGATTATTCTATGAAAACAGTCATATATTGTTGAGCAGTTTTCTCACCGAAATTTCAATATAACAAACTTTTGAAGGCACCATTCGACGCAGTTTTGTGCGCTCCTTCAAATGAGACTGTTATCAATCTCAACCATCTCGCTGATTCGGCTAAGTCTCTAGGCACATTGTGGAGACGTATTTTGAAGATAGGATGTAGTGCCAACCAATCAAAATTCAATGCACAAGCACCTTTGCTCCCATCAAAAGATAGCCCATATTTGATAGTATATATGGTGAAAAAATCATCAGCATAGCTCTAGCCGCTCTTTAAAAAATGAAAGTTTACTAAAAAGTGTTGAAGTATAAAATACTCAAAATATGGCTGACCCCGTCACTTGTATTAACTATAATTCCACAAAGGTTAGGCCGTTTGAGCTAAAATTTTGGGATTCTTCTTAAGTATGTTGGGCTTACCTACTGTAAAAATATCAGCCAAATCAGTTACAGTCATTGAGCAAAGGTTTATAGAAAATAGTCGTGGCTAATATGCGATGCTTCCTATATGAAACATGATGTTGTCAAAAAATCTTCCACAGAACATTAATAAATGAACTATGTTTCACGCTACTAAGAAAGAGAGAAATTGTCTTAGTGAAGTTATCTATTTGTTTGAAGTTCAAATACAGAATTGCAATTGAGAATACCCTCGAGCTTGTAAAAGAAAATGATAAAAATACACTTTTTTCTTATCAAAAAATCGGTATATTTTGATAGTTTTTCGAAGAAGTGAACCCTTAGTATAGAAAAGTTTTTTTTCAAAAGTATATAGAAATGTAAAGCTTGAGACGGCGCAGTTTTCTGTATAAAAGCCATTTGGCACTATTTCAATTTTTGAGGGTAACGAGCTTCGACAAAAATTAGTAAAAATAGCAATTCAATAGATGTGTAGATTTTACTGAATAATGTTCATCCTGGTAATTCTAGAAAGAGTCTAGTTTGGACTATGAAAACTATGCTATTTTGTAGAGTATCGAAAGCTGTACCAACCTAGGTTATCAGTTTAGATATAGACCTAATAAAACAAAAAAATTCATGGATGTGAAAAAAAGCAAGCATATGAAAATTACTTGAAAATTGTCCCATCTATTAATACTAAAATGTACCACAAATTTTTTATAAGGCATTCATTTAAAGTAATAAAAATCCTATAGAAAGATGTAGAATTTCAAGCTCTATCTTTCTATAAGAGTCAAATCGAAAATCAGGGGGGTGGCAGATTTATGACCTTATCCGTCGGGGTCCTTTTTTTGTTATCTATCACGCGAGAATTGTGAATGCAACTCGTTCTATTTACTGAAAAAGTTCTGATAACTACCATTCGCTGTGACGATGATTATTTAGTTTTATCAACGATTGTGTATCAGTTACTCAGTAATTGATCATTATTAATAAATTTGATTGAAATATTGTTGAAGTAGAAAGAAACTGCGTTTTATTTACTTTGTGAAAGTACGAATCCTTGTTTCTATTGATGTCTAATACATGGCACGTTCAAAAAGTATTCGGACTGGTTTTATTATAAAACAACAAGAAGGGCTGGTGAATTATTATTCTTACCTATGTGTAGTTCATACAGTCCTCTATCTATAGAGATGATAAGCTCTCCTCAATTATACGTATATACGAAAATATAGAAACGTATTTTGGACCACCCTCTAGACACAGACAGAAAATCATAAAAATTGAACATCGGTCAATGATATTATTTTCTGTTCTATGAGACCACGCCTCATCTAGTACGTATGAATATGAACATCTAGTGGCAGTATGTGTTGATCGATTCTCCATTGATTACTACAGCTTCTGAATGAGATCATCGTTTTGAAGACGAGTCACCACATATTGATAACAATCTGAATGTAAATGTCAGAGCTATTAAGGTTTATTCGAAGTCTGATGATCGAAAACGGTTGAGTCGTAGCTCGGTCCACAGCGGATACTGTTCGCATTTCAAATGAAGGGTGCAAAGCATTTGGCATGATTAATTGCATATAAATGAAGTCAGCTCGCAAGAAGACTATACTCTCACACACGGTATCAATGGCAATCTATAATAGTTAGTTATTCGCGTTTGAAAAGACGAGTTCATTCAAATATCATAGTATAAGACAGAGTATCACCACCGTAAACTATCACCATATATTCATAAATTTTGCATAACAATTGGACTTACAAAACATAAAACTTTGCTCAAGTTTTATATTTATGTCAGTGTCTAGAGGGTGGTCCAAAATACGTTTCTATATTTTCGTATATACGTATAATTGAGGAGAGCTTATCATCTCTATAGATAGAGGACTGTATGAACTACACATAGGTAAGAATAATAACCCACCAGTCCTTCTTGTTGTTTTATAATAAAACCAGTCTGGATACTTTTTGAACGTGCCGTATATGTGTTTTTTTTATTATAAATACAATCCGGAAATGATTTTTTCTAGAACCTTGTGATGAACTATTAGATGAAAAGAAAACGCGTGCAAAAACATTTGCTCACCTTATTTCAAGTGTTTAGAACGAATTTAAGAAGGAGAAAATGTCTGAGTGCCTTTCTTTTATTCTCAATCGATCAAATCTTTGGTAATGCTTCCTCCATTTCCAATAAATTCACATGTATCATATGTAAACATGTTTAAAAATGTTTTCCATTCTTTGATTAGACCTGCTTTGACCCAAGGGTCATTGCGTGCAAATTCTTCCAGTTCTTGTTCAGCCGCATTATCGAAATGGAATTCATAGTTTCTTGAGGAGACACCCATCAACTTTGAGAACTTTGCGATACAGACATGTAACTGAAAATCTAATTTGCCGTTCTTTTTAGAAGATTGATTTTCAATGTAGAGATCATGTTCTAATGTAATATTTTTTTCTTGATCTATCTTTTTCTCTATAAGATCATCGTATTCATAAAGTAGTTTTTGCATCATTCGCGGATAACCTCCTTCGATACGCAGCCTCTGAACTTTTGTTGAATCTGAAATAAAAAATGAATCCCATGTGATATTTTACAAATAAGTCATACATCTTTAAAAGATTTAAATGTAAAAAAAGAGAGAAAAATTTGCTTTTGTAAATGAAATTCAAGTATTAAATATTTTCTTACCTGTCGATATTTCAGTATGAAGCGAACACTCCGGTGTGAATCTGCATCCATTAAGATCACATGTACTTATGATGGAACACTGTTGATCCTTCGGACATACACTTGTCTGAATAGAAAAACAGATAAAACTATATAGAAGAGAAAACTTTATTTCATAAACCTTTCCATTTTCTTCATTACAAGGATCTTGACATTCACAAATCTTACATCCTTTTTTCTCGACCAACCCATATGTACATTGTTTGCTACATTTGGTTGACGCACAGGTTTCACAAGCCTCAGTGGTTGCTTGATCAGTACCTAATCAGAAAATGCAGTCCATCTTTTCACTACCTTATATACTGACTTTTACTATTTGCTCGTATTTTGATAGTTACTCTCGCTATCTTTCCGTTGAGTGCGCTAACATGAACAAAATCATCGGTGATAAACGTCACTTTTTGGTCTTGATCAACGATTTTGGCCGACACACTGCTATTAATTGTTCCGATATTCTCCAAAGTAAATTGAACAGGAAAACTTGTCGCCCACTTAGCTGTGTCTAGCACATAGCCTTCTGAAGTGTTCAGAGAAATATAGAGAGAACCAGTCTTAAATGGATTTTTGCATGCATCAGAAGAAATCACAGTGCCCTCGATTTTGAAATCTTCAAATAAAAACAGATTCGTCTAATTTTTTTCCTCCATATCAAATTCTCTAACCTTTCAGTAGGTTGTATCGTTTATTTTCTTCTTCTGTTGCACAGCGTGCTTCATATTTGCAAGTTTCAATTAGATAACCACGACACTCCTTATCAACAAAACACTTTTTATTTTTACCACAGTCTTTTCTCTGAAAAGTAGAACTGTTCATTTTCCGAGTGTTTCTAAAACTATTTCATACCTTTCCTGTCTTTGCATCTCGACAAGGATCATAACATTTGCATACATCACATCCAGCACGGTTTTTCAGAAAACCATAAGGACATTTGCATCGAAGTGGTTTACATTTTGAATCTATTCTCGTCGACTTCTTCGAGTTTTTATCTAAATATTTCGAGCGAGATCATTTTAAGTGATGAAAGACAATTGGAATTATAGAAGTTTTTCTCACCCACCTTTGAGCAAACAGTGAGAAACGAATTGCCGTCCGTTGAACCAATCATATTCTTCGTGCACAAAACATTGAAGATTTTTTGCACAAGCTGATATCTAAATCAATCAAGTGAAAATGATTAATGAGGAACAATATTATTCCACGGTACTTTCGTAGGTGATGGAGAACATGGATCGATGCATTTGCAGATACGACAACCATTCTTATCTTTTAGAAAGCCATAAGGACATTTGCATGTGATTAATGGACAACTTGTAACATTGAGAATGACTTGATGTGTCGACTCATTCAGAGCATCTACCCATGTAGGATTGATTGTGTAGAATAATACCTTATCGTTTTCTCGTGTTATTTTGGCGGATAAAATACCCTGACTATAATATGGTGTAACAGTAAAAGATGCGGGAAAACTGCCGCTAGGTTTTAATTCTTCCTGATGAAAGCGAGAATTCTCGATACGAATCATTAAGTGTCCACCTTCTGGAAACTTGCACATGCCAGAACAAGTGACATTGCCCCGAATTTGAAAACGTTCGCCTGCAAGAGAAATGCGTTTACTTGTGTTTTTCTTTTGTAAATGATGTTTTATCTCTATGGAATTTCATCCATGTTTAACTCGTACTATCTCTCCAAAAATAATGATATTGTTGAGAATGATTCTCTAGGCAGACTCACTCACCCGATCGTGTTGGGATAAAATCGTCAGCAAAAAATGTAACAGTGTCACAGATGAAACATAAAAGAACTAGTAATATCCAATGTTTCATTGCTGTAGCACTTGGAATATCAAATATCATTAGTTGCAACTATGGAAGTATTCGTTTTAATGAAGCACTTTATACACTTTCTTTCGCCTTTTGTTCGATGAAGATAAGCATTTATCATATCGATTTTCGTTAATTAAATTGTGTAGAGCGATGAATGAGAGAAAAAAATGATTTCCACGGCTTTTTCTAATCTATCTCTCATATTATATTACCAAATGTCTCATATTATAGTACTCATAGGATTGAGAAATAAGCGAGAATGTTAGAGAAATTGTATCTCTGATATGTTGAGGGTGAGGATGAGAATAGTTATCATAAATGTTTTCGAACCAGCAACAGTTCTCACTATTCCGAAGAAATTCACTGGATGTTCTTCGTGAGCTAGTTATGATGGTAGACATTCAAAGTGTTGATGAATATTTTTATCAAGAAGAGGAAAATGAAAATATCGTGGATTAAGGAACTGAATTTAGATAAGCATCTACACAAGTATACACTCATTAACGTTCAGTATTATATCTCGCACTTTCTAGATGTGTTGTAAATTAAAATAATGCGAAGTGCAAGAAAAAGGAAGAAATAAGGGAAGCATATATAAGTATAATGAATAGTGAATGTGAACTTGAATATTGAAGAGAATATCAAAGTTGATATGAAATAAAGGAAATTGTGTTAATACTGCTACTGCTGATAACAGTTTTAGCAAGGTTTTGCCAAATTGATCAGTATTTTTAGTGCTGTTCTTTGTCGTTGTTCTCTTTCTTGTAAAATATACTTGTTAACTCGATGCGATTGCTTCTGTCGAAGACGTTGTCGAACATTTTGATAAATATTTTCCTCGATACCTTCACTCGATGTGGATGTTATGTTGAATTCCATGAGAAAATTTTGAACAGCTTTGTTAATAGCATCTGTTGATGTATCATTGATTTTAAAAGATAATTCAATATATGATCGTTCATTTTGAAATTCATCAGCATTGGAACAATGGACAAAGGCACGAGCGAGAGCAGCATATAGTAAGATATCATCATCTTGTAATATTATTGTTTTACTTTGCAATACATACGGTAATGAATAAGGTTCAAGAGGGGGACCATGATAAACTTTTGTCTTTAATACGCCTTCATGATTACTTATTTTAGCACTAAGATATTCCATGGTGTAATCAATTGATATTGTCCTTTTCATATGGATATGTTTTGAACAAAGAAAATTGATTCGATTAAGTGAATTGAAAAGTGCATCGTTCGATTCATTCCAAGTGAACAATATTTGATGAAGATATCGTCCAACGACTTCTTTCTTATCGAAAAATTTCGAATATAAATTAGGAGTTAAATGATATGAATATATATCGACTAAACCTTTAATTAATGACGAATAGATTGAACTACCGATGGTTTGCTGGTATAACTTATTTTCGTAGACATAAAATTGATTTTCAAGAATAAGTTGAACAAGTTATACAAAAATAGCTGTTATTGGTATTCCATCGATTTCTTCGCTTCGGACATAGATTTGTAAAAATTTTTCTAAAGCTTGAACAACTAAATGATGAGACAAAGTAGTGAAGAGATCAGGAATATTAATTTTCACGAAACGAGTTGTGGATCGAAGAGCATCTTTTTTAGCATGTTTTTCTAAAGCTTTGATAGCACTTTGAGCCGAAGAAAATGTAAAACTAGTATGCAGGGGTCGCACGAGGGTGGTACCTGAAAGAAGGATTTTGAGAAGGAATTTTTGAAAAAAACAGAAGGAAATTTGTAAAAAAGAAGGAAAAGAAGGAATTTTCTAGGATACTACGTTACAAAAAATGAATTTGCTACGAATTTTAGTAGGAGTTAATAAAATTGGAATCAGGATAGGAAATTAATTTTAGAGTTATTATTTGATTACTTTGCAAGGTCTTTCTCTGAGTTTATGACGAATACGAACAAGAAACAAATTTCAACAACAAACAATTATCTCTTTGGTCGTACGACATGCATGCATATTTTTATCGTCCCTAGGTTTCAATAACTCTCAAGAGTTTCACAAATTATGCAGATCTCTTACTCACATGTATTACTATACTCCGCTCCTTAGCAATCAAAAATTTGTCTATAGTAAAACTTATTCGTTAATGGAGTGTTAGAGATATGCAACAGCATTCCAGCTCTGTGCTAAAAAAATAGACAACAAATGAACAGTGATTATTTTTATCTATCATTTTTACACGTAGTGGAAGAAAGAGTTAGTCAAAACACACTGTTATGTTGCCTAGATGTGATAAGTTGAAGATGATTCGAAGTTAAATTGACTGTTTAACCTACTACTTACAAGAGAATTTCACTAACTGATTAGAAACTTTTAAAGTCATCTATTTTGCGTAAGTAGAACTCGGTAGGACTACGCTAGAGAAGTCCGAAAACGAGTCATCCGTATCGGTTTCCCTTACAGATCAATCAAAGTTTCCTTTCAATTTCGGCATATGATAATGATTTTAGCAGAGAAAGGAAATTTTAAAAATTTTAACTTGAAATTATGTTCTTATAGTGGAGTTGTTGCCCTTGAATATCCTACAAGTTTCAGCAAGAATAATTACTATCCTTCCCAAGGTATAAAACGTTGGAGAAAATTCGATAGTTTCATTTATTTTGTGCAATATGATCATTTCTTGAACATCCACCACCTCGCAAAGACAGTAAATTAATAATTTTTCTGACGTTTTTAGGATAATCTGAGGACAACAACTTCACTATACGGACAGAATTTCAGATATAAATTCCTTTATATCCCATTATCTCCGAAACTCTTTATTATACATCGAAACTCGAAGGAAATTCTGATAAACCTAGAATGAAAGTCAGTACAGGTAATTTGTTTTCGGGCTTTTCTAGCCTAATCCCGCGCCGAGTTCTATTCACGAGAAAAATATAAGTTCAAAAGTTTTCAATTAGTCAGTGGAGTTCCTTCGTTGATAATGAGACCCAAAGTCACTTTTCAACTTCCAACACGATATTTTCCATCACGCGATACATATCGGTTGGGCTGAGATTTGTTATAAAGTCCTCGATCTAGACACCCTTTTTCAGTTTTCTTGGTCTGAATACAGTTCTTGTGTTATTTTTACGTCTTTCGTCAACTTAAGTTAACCGAGAAAGTTTTTACTCCCTCGATCGATATGAAGTTTGGTTCTAATTCATGAGTTTTTCGACTAGAAAAGTCCAAAGCCACTTCTCAATCTCCAACTGAAACAGAAATGTTTATAAGCATATTTAAAACTATAGTAAAGGCACAGAAGTGCAAAGTCATGTCAAAAATTAAATACTCAATCTGGTCTACGCCGAAAGTTGAACGTTAGTTTTTCGTTGAATGGGAATTAACTTACAAATACGTACTACTGCACTCTCCTTCATAAGTATTGTCATTATGTATTGCTGTGTGTCGATCAATTTTTACTTTTGTTCATTAACAACGATACTAATAAAAACGGTGTGTTTTTTGTTCTACTAGACGACAATCTTTGCCAGACATCGATATGAGAAGCACAACTATTCACCTAAATATCTGTAAGACTAAGGCTAATCTTCAGCTATACGTTGTTATTGAGTATATGCCGGAAATTCAGAAATTACCGGAGTTTTAAAGAAGCATCATTATATGTATCCCAAGTCCTACATGCAAGTGTTACGCAGACTGAAGTTCCACACATTGATTTTAGCCTAATTGTGACGAACTTTTCAATGAACTCGAGGTAATCTACATCATTTCGAGGTTCTGAGCGCTCCTTTCCAGCATTAGGCCCCAATTAGGTATTGCTAATCGCTTTTTTCAATGTTTCTGACAGCCTTTTTCTATGAAAAGTAAAAAAGAAGGAAAAGAAGGATTTTAGAGAAAAAGAAGGACGAAGAAGGACGCTCAAAAAAAAGAAGGAAAAAAGAAGGAAAGAAGGACCCGTGCGAGACCTGAGTATGAATAATAAAATCGATTAAAGTTTCAAGAAGATTGTTGACAAAAGATGCAATAGCATTGGTGGGTTCTTCTGTAAAACATGTTACCATTGGTTGAATTGAAATTTCATTCTAATTTAAGGAAAATTCGAAGTCAAAGATAATGAAATAAATCTAGATGAGAATATTTACATTATGTATTTCTGCTACAAAAGCAAGTTTCTTGATGTGCACTGTTGCTGATGGATTCTTGTGCATCATTTGTTCAAATTAGGTCGTTGTAATAACTTTACTCACCGTAAGTGCAGTGTAAACAATATGAATAACGAGAAAATGATGGGACAAAAGCAACTGTTTTCTTAATTTTCCTTGTTGTCAAGTGAACAAATAGTGACTGATTTACCATATCGAGGTTATTCTTCTAAATCGAGAACCTATAGTTATTTTATATTCAATTTTAATATCTTCACACCCTCACCCTCAATTTATTGCAGAAACAATGTGGAAAAAGTCACAAAAACAATGATTAATTCATGAATATTCCTAGCTCTAACAAAGTTACACAATCGATGAATATAAGATTTAGAAATCTCGTTTGATAAAAAGAAACTATAAACTCCTGATAAAGATTAACAATGAATCATTACAATTGCACTTGACACTAGATTGATTTAATGCGATCATTCCTTCTTCTCATGTTGATCAGGTGCATTCTCTGTCCGACGCAAACCGATTCAGGCATAAATATAAATAGAAATAAATGCGGAAACTTCGGATTTCATCCGAAAGTTATGTGTACTACAAAAAGCGTATGAGATTGATGAGTCATTCTAGAATATCTGGGCATCAAAATTATCATGAGAATTCTTTCTCAGGAGCGCGATTTCTGTTGATTGTTGTTCATCCAAAAGAATTTGGGATCAAATACAGCTCATATATCACCTCTTCGTCTTCATTTAACCTAAGACAACCATTTTTTTCATAACTTGATTTCTATTAGTTACTGCTTAATCAATAGAGTTTCGAGGCAAATGGAGTGCAGATTCGAGTTCTCCGACCCCAAAAAACCTTGAACTAACGTATTTGTGATCGGAAGATAGCTCAAATGTTGGATCAATGAAACTGTTGAGAACATTGGAACCATTTCCTGTATAATTATCTTTACCATGTAGGAAACTTAGGTTTCTTATATCTTTATATAACATGCGGTGCAAAAGTCTTTGCACAAATGTCAGACTATCATAAACCATCTTGTTGACTTCCAAACCAATCAAATTTTTTTGTTGTTGGAAAGAGCTAAGTCTAAATTACAAATTTTGCACCAGGCATATTTTTCCAGAACGTATCTGAGAACGAGAAAAAGTCAAAAACCAAACACCTCTAAAAAAGGTCTTGCAACTTTTTTTTAACTTGAAAAGCGTGTATTTCTCTATTATTTCGAGCTGCATAGATCACACTTGAACTAAAAAACTCTCCAAAATGTAGCGCATAAAAAACTCTATCGATATCCACTTTAATAAAATTTCTAGATCCGTTCTTGGGTTTTCCATCAAAAACGTTTTAAACATGAAATTTTTGTAAAATATGGTGTTTTTGCAAGAACTATCATTTTGCAAGAAAATTAGCCGCCATTTTCACAAATCATGTGTGAACTCAATTCTTTTTGCGTTATTTGCTCGAAATATATCCGACTATAGAAGTTTTGTAGAAAAAAAACACAATTAGAAGATAAATGTTTTTATTACAAAACGGATGTCGTAACAAACGGCCAAGTTCTTTAGTCTCCTCCAGGAAATGCTATCTCTTAGTATAAAAATCGAGAGTAAATGTAACTTCCAATATACTATTGGAAAGAGCACTCTTTATCCTAAAAAAAAATCATCATTTAACATGTTTCTCATTTCTCTTCTAATGCAAAAAAAAACTAATAGCAAATAGAAAATGATGTTGCTGATGGTAAAGTTGCAAGATCTTTTTTTAGAGGTGTTTGGTTTTTGACTTTTTCTCCTTCTCAGATACGTTCTGGAAAAATATGTCTGGTATAAAGTTTGTCATTTAGACTTAGCTCTTTCCAACAAAAAAAAATTTGATTGGTTTAGAAGTCGACAAGATAGTGTACGATAGTTTGTAATTTGTGCAAAGACTTTTGCACCGCATGTTATTATGTATCGTTTTGTAGCTGGTAAAATTCTCTATCGCATGGTATGTAACAAATAAAGTTTTATTCGACTCTGCAGGTGCATCAATCCGACATCGAATCCGATGGGATCCGACCGGAATTCGATGATAATCCTGCAGTCGGATTCCTATGCGACTCCGTCACCTGAAATTCTATTGGGTTTTGTCGGATGATCGAATTCCGATGGAATCCTATAGGATCCGATATCAGATTGGTGCACCTGGGTCTGATAGAAAAATTTTTACCATAGAGCGGTGACATTGATCTTTCCATAGAAAAACATAGGGAAATCATAGGGAAAAATCAGTATGTTTTCAATAACTCAGGAAAGGCTCGTCCAATCAGACTCTTCTTCGAACTCCATCGAAATATTGACGAGACTAAACTGTAGAAAATTTCGCAACGATCTGACTCTCCTTTCGAAAGTTATCGTGTAAATGGCCGGACGGACACACTGATCGATCCAAGAAATGCACTCACTCTTTGAGTGCACTAAAAATTAACTATCTCGAGTATATGCTCGGCATTTAACCTTGTCTCGTGAACAGTTTGGTCCTTTGAGCTAAATAAGGTCTCAATTGGACAGAGAACAATTTAATCTATGAATTCACTATACCCAAGTGAATAAATGATGAGATAAAATGGTGAAACGAAAAGCTGCGTATATTCAACGACATAGGATACTCCGAGAGGCAATATTTTGGGCTTTTCTCACGTGGTGCATTAGGCCTGTATTTATTTTTCTATAAGACATAGATCTCATCAAGATACATCGCTTGTCACTAAATCGTAAGAAGAAAATGCAGTCGTACTGATAGTTAGCATTATGGGTTCACCAGCTCAAGTTCATGAACTCAGTTCAAATGAGCGAAAGAACTGTTTGAAAAGTTCAAGTTCATGACCGAGAACTGTTCGACTAGTTCCTTCGCTCATTCGAACTGAGTTCAAACGATTACTTTTTCACAAACTTGAACTTTTAGAACAGTTCGTCAGAAAGAACTGAGCTGTCGAACAATTCAGTTCAGTGAATATAGCGTTTTGAACAGTTCATCAGTTCTGAATGAAACCTCAACTTTGGAACCCCTAGTTAGCATAGACCACACTATATACGACCCTATGCGGTGACCACTGACTGTACTCTCAGAGCGATATAATATCTTTAGAAACCAGAGAACTAAAGGTCAGATTCATCTTCTCCTTGAAAAACTGGGTAAGAAGAGTTGTTTTTGAATGGGTTTGCGTTTGCATCTAGCGGGATTATGATCATAAGTAACCTCATGAATGGATACGAGATATATGATAGATACAAGCATCAGTATTTTCTTGATAAATCACTACACTGTAAAATAAAAATAAATTCTAATTTATAGAAAATCGACTTAGAAAATGATCAAGCATTTTCAAACTTTTATAACTCATTCATCGAATTTCAAATTTTTAGAAAATGCTTGATTTTCTAAATAATAGAAATTCGATTTGATTTCCAGCAGAAAGTCGAAACTCGAATATCAACAAGTATTTTCAAGAAAATAGAAATTCCTCTCCGAATGCATATGGGCTTTCCTAGAAATTCCTCTCCGAATGCATATGGGCTTTCCTAGAAATTCCTCGGCGAATTCGTATGGGCTTTCCGAAAATAACAGTGTAATATGAATAGCTATCGAGTTCGGGTTTTTACCTTTCGATAGTCATTTTGACTAGCTACAAATCCAGACATTTGGGAAGCTCCAAAACTACTGATCATCTGAGACATATCTAGGAAATTTGGATTCTAGATGCAGTTTTTATGCATTTTGGGACCTTTTCAGGCGATGTTTTGTTAGAAAGCTACGATTTGGTTCAAAACTAATATCAGATTCGGAATCAGAGTTAAAAAATGAGTAGATTTATATAGTTTGTGGATAATTCTAAGAACAAATTTTTTTTTAAAATCCCTATACTCCCCCTCAGGGGTAGTCTGGCCAAAAATGACAATTATTTCGATAACTCAGCCATTTCTTGACCGATCATTCTCATCTTTGAACTCGACCGAGATATTGATGAGGCAGTTGTGTGCACAAAATTTCAGCTCAATCGAATGTAATTATGAAGAGTTATCGAATAATCGGACGGACGGACGGACGGCTAGACACACTGACCGATTTTAGTAGTGTACTCACTTTTTGAGTACACAAAAAGGTGTTTTACGAAATTAAAAAAGGATTTCGCACTTTGTAACGACATCGAAACCCTTTTTTGATTTCGTATGAACAAGGTTTTTCATGAGACGCTTCTGAAAACTGCAAATGCAATGGTTTCGCACTGAGGATTTTGTACAAATCTTAAATTCAAAGGAAGGCAAAAGGATTTCGTGAACAACGCTTCTTGAGAATCTATTTTCTACATTTGAACTTAGAGATTCTACATCCAACAACGACTACAGTTCTATAGTCGCTTGTTACCCGAGCTTTGCCGTTCGATCTTGTCGTCTGGTTGGAATACAGCTCTATCAGGAAAATACGTTTTTGTACAGATCACTAATACCATGCTCCGTACTTTGTCATGCAAATCTCAAAACATTTTGTGAATATTTAAGCAACCTCCAAATTACATTCGTGGACAAAAGTCCCGCAACATATCAAAAACTATCTAAATAAGTGTTGTTTGCTTTGAAATTTCTGCCATAACAAGAACTTGTTGAGTCCTGATCGCAGGCAAAAGCTTCAGTGTTATGCCCTTAACAAGACCGAAATATAAGCCACACATGTGCGAATTTTTTCGAGTGTGTTATCTCGAGCTGGATAAGAGATGCAATGCCATTCGACCCATTGTTAGAAAGCCCAGCTTCTCCTCTCTCTTCGATAAAATTTTTACCAGAAACCGAGCCATTATTATTGAGTTATGAGCTATTCTTTGCCTATCGGTGGATCTCGTATTTGACAAGCTTGACAGTGTGTGACTGAGATCTCGGTCTAGGCTCAATGTTTCGCTTTGAAATTTGCACTATAGACTGCCAAGATGCGACCAAATCTATGCTAAAATTTTCAGAACTATGGCTTCTGTAAAACTCGAAATACAGATCATTCTATACGTTGACATGGACAGTCCTGGGAGATTACTATGATACAGTATAATAAGCTGTCCTTTATAGCATGAGTGGATCATCATGGGAACTATACATTGCACCACAAATATCACCGTGATACCATCAAATCGAAGAAAACCAGTATAATCTTTGAATACCACTACTTTCTACTCCTAGTTGAATAGAATTCATCAACTAAACTCATTCAAATTCCTTGTTTTCTATATTTTTTCCAATTAATTTGCTTTTATTTTGAGTCGTATACATCAGTATGCAAAGGTTATACTGGTTCTCTTCGATTTGATGGTATCACGGTGATATTTGTGGTGCAATGTATAGTTCCAATGATGGTCCACTCATGCTATAAAGGACAGCTTATTATACTGTATCATAGTAATCTCCCAGGACTGTCCATGTCAACGTATAGAATGATCCGTATCTCGAGTAGGCATATGCCAAACCCAAACCGTTTGGGTTTGGTGAGTTTGGTCAAATGAGTTTGGGTTTGGGTTTGGGTTTGGTCAATGAGTTTGAGTTTGGGTTTGAGTTTGGGTTTGGTCAAATGAATTTGTGTTTGGATTTAGGTGTAGGATCTAGGATTTTGTTTATTTCTATTTAGCTAAAGTATAAAAATGGACACTGGCAGTCTTTTCCTCAGTAACTACAACGCATATTCTCATAAACACTTTAAAGATTGTTGCCTAAAAGTCAGTAATGGGTTCTCCATCTTGGAGATGGTAACAGGTATGTTAACAGTGTCGTACACTCCTGTTATGCTGCGGTAAATGTATTTGTACAACTTATATCTGCCGTCAAATTAATATAAGATTTAATTTAATGTACGATGTTTTCGATATATTCTCCTTTAGTCACCAACAAAACATATTATGGTTGATTTTTTATCCTTTGTAGCAAAGTCAGTCAATCATTCTCTTCCTAACGTTTGGTTACTTTGAGTCATTAAGGTCACAAATAAATAAACTAACTATACGCTGGACTAACTTTTAGATATTGCATAAAATTGACATCGAATATAATGATAAAATGATTGAGATCGCCAACTTTGTAGTCCTACTAAATTGCTTAAAATAAGACACTTCTTCTGACTTCTACATCTCCACTTGTGATCAAGTTTATCGACAGACCGTTTGTTACTTTACTATTATAAGTTTACAACATGCAACAACAGGTTTTAATTGAAAGATAAACAAAAGATTCTTTTATGAAAAAATAATGTGGAAGAGAATAAGTGAGGTTAAAATATTGAATATTATACAGTCTTCGGATATTTAAGTCTAATGTCTTTTACCGGAAGCAGTTGATAGTCACAGGATCCGAAGTTGAATTGATCTGAGTTGTATTTAGAATTATAACTGATTTCTGAGTCTTACAATGGAGGTGTTTGACCTGTCCGAGAGAAAAATGGCACATA
>JAJEKB010021353.1:174915-205387 GCA_022393335.1 Macrotrachela quadricornifera
GGAAGCCTGGTCAGAATCGGAAAATCTTCTTTTAAAATCCTTTGGTTTTAGAGAAGGTCTCTATAAAATCTGAAATACATTACTACGAGGAGTTTGTGATTTTGAGGTTTGCGTTAGAAAGATCACGTAAATACATATGTATCTGTGACAGAATTTTCAAAGTGATTGAGCAGCATTTTGAAGAGATATGCATACTGCATTTTTGAACTGTTCATGGGCCGATGGTGCTGCTGAATCATTGAGCCATTTCTGGCATTTTAATTCAATCAAAATTCAAACCTAAGTAATGCATCTTGTATTCTTTAATGAGCAATTTAGTGCCGATTAGATATATCTATGAGTAAGATTTCAGGTTGAAAGTGCGTCATATGAATCTTTTCGTAATACGTTACAGTAAGCCGAAAATCAAGTGAAATGATCATAACTTGGGATGAATCCTTTCCAGGTTTTTCATGCCTCATCAATGTCTACTAGTGGGCAAAAGATGGGCTCTAAAACACTTGAACATGTAAATATGCTCCCTCATGAGTGTAACTCAATCAGTTTTAGAGCCAACGCAGGGGTAACATGATGTATCTCGGCAGGAAAAACTCTCCGGATATTTTTGAAAAAAAAAACAGTATTTTGAGCTCAAGTGTTGATTTTTGTCCGATGACCCACTTGATCTTCACATCATCAGATTTGCCATAAAATTCTGCACATAACTCAAGTTAAACTAAAATCAATTCAAGTTCAGGCCAAATTCGGACAACAAAAACTCGAATCTGGTGATAACTTTACTCACGTGGGGGAGGGAGCACAACCATTTAAAGAGGAGGCATTGCACCGCTTCCCCCTCCCAGTAGTTACACCGCTAAAAAGTAACATAATAGAAAGGTACGATTCTTACCATTGGAAAGAGCAGACTCGGGAGCATAAATATATCGGAAAATCAACATATTCTAAAGAATTTTTTTCACAATACATTGAATTTGCGAAAAGAAGTTTTCAAGGAGGATCTAAAATGACCTTGATCGATAGTGCAAGGGTTAAAAAGCTGTAAAGTTGTATTTTGCATATAAATTATAATAATTTTTATCTTATACGTTAAATCAATTTATTTTTCGCTGTACGATTTTATCCAAAGAAAAATAAGATTCTGAAATATAAAATATTTTTTGAAAGCCTTCATTTGATAACAAAAACTAATTGTACAATTTTTGAACATTATAAATTATAGAGATTTACTTAAATTCTTCAGCGAGATCGATTTGTTTTTGTTTAATTAAACACTTCTATTGCAAATAATCGAGTAATGCAGTATCTAAGAATAAATTATGTAAGAATTTCAAATGAAGAAAGAGACTAGAATATGTTGAATATAAATACAGATACAGAGTGATATTCTCTACATGATCTTCCTTATCATTGATCAAGATGGAAGAGAATATTCACTTGAATTTTTTATCCGTCAACAATGTTGACTGAATTATAGAGGGCAGCCATACACACAATGGTCAGTTCGCCTATTATAACACTCTAAAAAATGCCATGTGTCTTACAAGACAGTTCAAATGTCTATTTTGCATTAATTTTGCTTGGGCGTCTAAAATCGGTTATCCGTTGACACTTGGTACGTCTTACTAA
The DNA here is from genome assembly GCA_022393335.1 of Macrotrachela quadricornifera. Lineage (NCBI taxonomy): Eukaryota > Metazoa > Rotifera > Eurotatoria > Philodinida > Philodinidae > Macrotrachela > Macrotrachela quadricornifera. The sequence goes on from JAJEKB010021353.1 coordinate 176,542, forward strand.
GACATGTCATGCGTCTAAAAAAAAGACGTGCCACCTGTCTCTGTAAGACGCGCCACGTGTCAACGGATAACCGATATTAGACGCTCAAGCAATATTAATGTAAAACAGACACTTGAACTGTCTTGCCTAAGTGTCTTAATTTTTTAAAGTGAATCGATGAGTCCATCATTTTGTCATTCTGTACACGTACCACATACTTATATGCATGATTATATACTCGATAATGAATAAAATGACTATTCGTACTCAATTGGAAGATTTATCAAATGAAGTATTTTTGGATATATTTGAGTACTTAGATGCAAATGATATTTTTTTTGGATTTACTTCACTTAACTTACGTATCTCTTTACTTCTCAACTCTATTCCTCTTCATGTCAACCTCCATCGAACTTATTGTCGTCATGAACTTGAATTTTTGTCTTATCATTTAAAATTTCATTCTGATCAAATAATTTCATTACAAGTTCATGACCAAATTTGTGATCAAACAAATGTTATTGCATATCTATTTCATCAACATGATTTTATCAGTCTTCATTCTTGTATATTTTATTCAATTAATTCATCATCTGAATTGAAAATTGTTGTTGAAAAATTATCAAAATTACCAAAGATCGTTTTATTTCGTATAATTCAATCTTGTAATGTTAAAGAAGATAAACTCAATAGATCTGATGCATCTGAATTTAGTCAATTAATTTTGATAGATACACCATTAACACTTCGCTCAACTTCCCTTTATTTTCATTATAATCATAGTCAAATTGCAACAATATCAAAAGTTACAACAAATCTTACACATTTGCAAATAATCTTTTATGGTACATTAAATGATATATCGATTTATTCTCTTATTCCTTTGCTTCGTATTCATCGTGCATTACGAACTCTTTGTGTGACAATCAAAAGTACACATGAGCTAGGGGCTTTTCATACAAAGTAAGTCTATATTATTTTGTAATTAATTTAAATCAATTAATTTATTTAACTCCGAAAAATATGCATCTTTTCTTTTAAGTATGCCTAATCTTCCATTTATTAATGAAAATGATCTTCCAATAGCATCATCAATAAAATCATTCGATTTACAAATAGTTATGGCTCCATGTGATATTTATTCGATTGGTCTTATTCTCCATTGTATGCCAAATCTTTATCAATTTGTTTTTACACTTATTCGTGATCGAAGTATTTCACGAATTCTCATAGATTTGATTGATGGACAAAATTGGCAAGAGATGTTAACAATTCGTGTACCTTATTTAAAAAAATTTGATTTTCACATATCTTGGTTAAAGTATGGTGAACCATTAGATTTAAATAATGTTGTCAACTCGTTCAGATCTCTTGTTAACCTATATCATCAATGGGATATGTGCAGTAGTCGATGGGAGTATTGGCCAAATATTCTGTTTGTCTCCAGTAAGTTAGATAAGTAAAATTGGAGAATTAATAAATAAGTGTTTTTCTTCGTTTTTTGATCTAAACAAGTAATCCTTTCATAAAGTTTGATTTGAAGCAAAATAAAATTTCAATCTATATCTAAAAAATTACTGAAATATAGATAGAAGTTTCATTTCTAGATATCTTGGTACTGGTTTGTTATCTCACCGCACACCCTCACCCCCACCCTCGTGCGGTGAGATAACAAACCAGTACCAAGATATCTTTTGTACTTTGTTGTTATATTTGTTTCCGCTAGATGTCCAATATATAAAATTGAGAAAGCAATTTTTAGATACGCATCTATTCATCAGTAGGTTAATGAGGACATTTTTCGTTGAAAAAAGGAGCGACAGTTGAGAAATAAGCAAAATCTTAGAAATTTCAAAACGTAGTTCATTGTATTAACTGAAATTTCGAATATTAATATATTCTTTGAAGAGTAAGTATTCTTTATCAGATCAAAAATGCTTATTCTATGATTTCGTTCTAATAAACAAAGATATTCGACTCTTTCGGAATCAGATTTCTTTCAGTCACATTTCTTCTAATTGAGAGAATGCTGTGATGATGTCATGGCACCTCATGAGTTAACATTTCTTGCTATTGATAAACTTATCTTGTTTTCAGTATTAGATAGTTGCCTATCATCTATCGATTCATGATAAAAAGACATTTACATATCAGATAAAAGTTCAATTTCTATCATTTCAAATATTTTAAATATATTATAACATATGATGCAAAAGTAATGGCACAAAATGTTGATCCATACTTCTCTCCAGTGGAGGGGTCTGAAACAAAACTTTTTATTTCCAAAAGATAGAGCTTTTTCTGCTCTTTCAGATTATATATAATTTATTGTTTCTACCATGTCTATAAATGAAACAACATGGCAAAAAAGAAGTATACCTTCGCAAAACATTCCGCACTTTTTGTAAAATTTAGCAAAATGACACAAAATATTGATTTCCCTACTTCTTGCATAACTCTTCAACAAAGACGTTTCGGAAACGAAATTTTATTACCAATCGATAGGAAATTTTCTTCTCTTTCAAATGGTATGTAATTTATTTTTTTCATTCGTTTTCCTCAATGCAATGAAACAAGAAAGAGAGGAAAACACTCGTGCGTTAATTTTGCAATTTTTCCAGGAACATGTCAAAACACCATAGTAGACAACAACAGTTTGGTTCATTTTATACTCATTAAAATGCCCTTGTAAGACAGCAGCTACTCGCATGTTTACAGACTTTTTGAAGCTATTTTGTAGACCGGAGCTAACTGCGATTAACTACTATCTAGAAGTTTTTTTGACAACTTCATGAATAAACCTGAAATTCATTGTGAGTGTTTTTCCTATTTTCTTGTTTTATTTCATTGAGGAATGCGAGTGAAAAAACAAATTATATACCATTCGAAAGCGGAGAAAATTTCCTATCGATTGGTAATAAAATTTTCTTTTCGAAACCTATTTATTGGAGAAATATAAAGGTCAACATTTTCTGCTACCTTTTTGTGTAAAATGTGCGGAATGTTTTCGAAGGTATACTTCTTTTTTGCCATGTTGTTTCATTTATAGACATGGTAGAAACAATAAATTATATATAATTTGAAAGAGCAGAAAAAGCTCTATCTTTTGGTAAAAACAAGTTTTGTTTCAGACCCTTCCACTGGAGAGAAGTATGGATCAACATTTTGTGCCATTACTTTTGCATCATATGTTATGAGACATAATGATTGCACATTTGAGTATTTCGCAAATATCTCATCACAAATAAACCGTACAATCTTGATTTTTTCTTAAAAAATGCGATGTAAAAAGCTCTATAAAAACTGTAAGAACAAATCTATATTGACTTGTTCTTATAGTGTCTTCTATATCTAAAATGAACAGGTCATATGACGGTGTTACGTCTCACCGTATTTAGCAGAATAAAAATACTTGAAGGACTTTTTATTTTGCAAATATCTCGACTTGAGAAAACGACAACATTTTGATTTTTTTCCAAAAGATATGCCGTTGAAAGCTCTATCAAAGGTGTATAAACAAATTCTTATTGCAAAACAAGAAATTCTTCCAGATATTTCTATTCTGCTAAATACAGTGGGACATAACACCGTCATATGAACTGTTCATTTTGGGTATAAAAGACACTATAAGAACAAGTCAATAGAGATTTGTTCTTACAATTTTTATAGTTTTTCATGCCGCATCTTTTAAGGAAAAAAAATCAAGATTATATGATTTATTTGTGATAAGATATTTGCGAAATACTCAAATGTGCAATTATTATACCTCATCCAGTATAATCATTATCTATGGTGTTTATACCAAGAAAAAGTCTTGTTTTTATTTATTGACACTGTATGATGTATATCTAAAAATAATAATCAATGGTTACAATAAGAGAAAAAGTTGTATTTGTATTATCCTTATTATTTCAGCTGACCACATTCATATGTGGACACTCAATTATAATCGTTTGATAACGCGACGTGAAATTGATATACCGTCCATTACAATGACCGATACATTCTGTATGGAATCAACAAATATATCCAATCTTAACAATCGTCAGCTCAATTTTCATTACCACAAAATGGAGTTTTTTATGCCAAGTGATAGAACAACATTATCTATTCAATTACCTATTATTCTTCCATTTGAAAATATCACTTATATCATATGCCACTTAGCATATCCGGAACCGTCGATCATATCATTCTTACAGAACACTACGATACGATTAAAACGCAGTAAGTTTACTTAATATTTAATCGATCAATAACCTATAAGACTTGATTGTTTTTCTTTTATTCAGTTTTATCATTGTTTACCAGAAATGACGATGATTCACAAAAATATTTTGATAATCTTTCACGTCTTGTTCATTTGTCTAATGTTGATACTATAGAGTTTACACGAAACAATGATATAAGAAGATTAAATGTTATTGAACGTGTTTTATTGTAAGTTATGTCCATATTAATCATTTATTTTTGTTCAATATTAATGTATTCATATAGCAAAGTCTTACTGTTGAAAGATTAATTATATAAGCTCTGTTACTTGAAAAAAGAGGATTGAACAACAATTCGATCGGTGATATGAATGGTTATATCAAGCGGAAAAAAGCCCTTCGGGTCAAAAATTATCGTCTCCTATAGGCAAACGACTAAACTAAGAGATTGCACCATTACTATCTAATTAGTACGTGTATAGATTATATTCTATATATACATATATATTTTTGCTTGCGGAAAATTGAGAATCAATAGAAATAAGGAATTCAAATAGAGGAAAGATGGCTTCATATTATAGTTAGAAGTGTATACGTATTTTTTTTCCTTAGTGAAAAAATGATCATCTTCATAAGGATAATGATTTAGAATAATGGAATAATGCTTCTTTCTAGCAGAAAGATGCTCTATTCTTCTACTTATATAATACGTTTTTCCAGCGGAAAAATGAAAATCCATAGGAATTATGATTATATGCATTTGGAAAAATGCTCGGTTTTCATTTTTCCGCTAAGAAAACGTATACAGATACAGGTATTACAGTAAAGCATTTTTCTGTTAGGTATGAACATTATTCCATTATTCTAAAACACAATCCTTATAGATATCTTCATTTTTCCGCAAGTGGAGTCTTTCATAGTTATGCGGACGATCACTTATGACCTGAACGTCATTTTTCACTGAGTATCAGCATTTTAGTCACCTATCGAAAATTTGCCTACTGCTGTGAAGAAAATGAGATTTTCTTCCTTATATGCTGTCAGTTCTATATAGTTTTCATTGTCAAGTTAAAATAGAATGAGATAGTCGAAATACTGATAAGATCAAACAATAATTAAACTATTTAATTTTGCAGTGATAAACGAGAATGAGTTTCAATTAATTCATGAATTTTCGACCTTTTTAATTAAGGTTATCATCAGATGATAATTGTTTTGATGTTTAGACCATAACCCTTCTAACCAACCCCTAACCATTTTTGCACCAACCAAATAACTTTATGTTGATTTTGATGTTAATATTTGAAATTTAAACATTAAATTTACCACTTTAAGTGGAAATTTAACTATAATATGATGTTGACCAAATACCATGTCCATAACCCATAACTAAACTACATTATCACGACCAAGTAAGATGTTAAATATTACTACAAAACATAACCCATACCCTAAGTACAATATTTTGTAATTATTATGCTCATTTTACTGCTATTTAAGTAAATAAATTGAATATGATTGAGCAAGATTCATAAATAAATTAATTGAAACTCAAATGATATTATTAATGAATATCAAATTACGTTTTGTTCTCCATTCTCGTTTATCACTGCAAAATTAAATAGTTCAATTATTTATTTATGAATCTTGCTCAATCATATTCAATTTAAGATCAAACAATACTTGGTACAAGCTTATAGTTCATTAGGATATTATTCATCTTAAACATGTTCTCTTTTTCGAGATGCGATAGTAGAATTTTTGAAGTAAAAAATATAGAGAATCCATGGAGCATTCAATAGATCGTAGACTATAGAATTACAAATTTATTAAAATGGTTTGTATGGATGTATCAAAAAGAAAAATGAATTTGAGAAGTTTTTCATTTATTCTAGAGTATGTTTAATTTTAGATACAAAATACGTTTATTTTCTCTTTTCAGGGCATGTCCAAATGTTCAAACACTTATTATAAACAGTTAATTAATTTTCTCAACCAAGGTATTGAAGAATTCTTCATTATGGCCGACTTTTAATCAACTGAATCGAATTCGTATATTATCAGATGAGGTGTATATTTATCCGAAATATGTATCGGAATTTGTTCAACGTTTTCCATCTTTGACTATTGTTGAGTTGGAAGTCTATTCAATTAAAATTTTAGCACCTATTGTTGATATCTTACTAAGTGAACTTTCAAAATTACGTCTGATTGTCATACAATTTAAAGATGATTATCTATTAAGTTACCGATTTTCTTGCAAATATATTATAGACAAACGACGTCAACCATTTGGTTTAAGCAAAGATAATGAAGATAAAGTATGTGTAAAACTCGAAAATCAAACATTGTATATCCATGTTACATAAATATTTATCTGTATATTTTTTTTTCACAAGTCCGTGTTAATAAAATGATTGTAATCATAGGTAGAAGAAAAAGGAAGAAATAAAAGCTGAAAACGAAAATTTGATGTTCATCTTCTTTTTCAATTGTGCTCTTTTATTTTATAATATTCGTTCGAGAAATTATAAAAAATGTCCAGTTAAAATGCATGAAATGAAAACGGATCTCCATTATGGACTCACATCGATAGCGCTAGTGCTTTAGTAATAACTTCTCTGATCAAAAGTCTCTGGGATTGATTTTTGCAAAATATCTAAAGTGTCTCAAGAACACTTCGTTTTTTTCGGGATTTATAGATTTCGAAGATGATTCAACTGATTCGATTGAAATTTTTACCACAGATAGAACATCTAAAATAACGCGACTCAAATTTACAAGCAGCCACGACCGGTTCTCTGTTATTTAATATAAGAGTTGAACATTCGGTTTTTGTTATAGCCTTCGGGTTATAATGAATATGAACAAGCCACCTGATGAGACCCTTCAGCAAGGTCGAAACCGGTCGTGACAGCTGTCCATAATAGGTCTTCACACACTTAACACCGGTTCTCCCTTATCTTATATAAGGGTAGATCATTCGGTTTTCTGACTTGACTTAGTCAAGTTGGAATTGATCGTGTCACCTGATGAGACCCTTCAGCAAGGTCGAAATCGGTCGTGACAGCTGTTCATAAAACCGAATGTTCAACTATTATATTAAATAAGAGAGAACCGGTCGTGGCTGCTTGTAAAATCCATTTAATTGCCTATGAGTATAATAAATTATTTTCATAAATACACACATATTTGTAACAAATCCGATATGTGTTATTATTTAATTTAAAAAACTTTAAATAATCTTTTCTATTTAGTTTTTATCATTCGATATCAAATTGCATCTATGTGATCCTAACCATATGTTACTTTTTCGTTCTTTCTTTCTTTTCTAAAACGACATGACGCTACTACCATCAGTGATAGAAATAGTAAAGTAGCGCAGCTGTTCTCTTTATTTTTATAGAGGTAACGACGACAAATATACGAGCAAGTCATTTCATTTTTTCTTTTGCGTTCGTTTGATCTAAGATATAAAGCCCCAGACGTATTAGAAGACCCGGGGTCTTCTATTCTGTCTTATCGTCCATAAATTTCAAGGGGGTCTTCTAATATGTCCTTTAAAAAAGTAATCTTTTTGGGGTCCTCGAGAAGAATTTTCATAAAAGTATGTTTTCATATTGATTATTTAATTACCATTTATGTATTTTTTACTTTTATCCTTTTATTTTTATTCAATTATGAAAACTAACAATTTAATCAAGTTTCTGGAAAAGAAAATGGTATGAATAAAAGATAACTAGCTCGTAAGCATGATTAATGGACGTTTTCTACATTATGTATACATTTATGTCCATTGTTTATATTAATTACATTACATTGTCCAAACGTAGACAATTATGAATATTAGATAGAACAGAAAAAATTGAAACAAAGCATATATAGAGAGTGTTTTACAAGTTTTGAAGCACTTTTAAAATGTTTCGTTCTCGCGTTTAACAAAACCAGTCTTTGAAACTTTAGCATATTATTGAACACGTCTAGCACTATATAACTACAAAGATTCAGATCTAATGCTAACACTATAGATGATAACCGGTAGCAACACCAACATATACTTTTTTTTCAATTTTCTTGTAGTTCGGATCTAGCCAAATATTTATACCTCCACTTAGATACTTGTTAAAATCGCGACTTTTTTTCAATATATGCACCATGAAAGGCTCTACAAAAATTACAATAACAAATCCCTCTTGATTTATGTGAATTATTCCTACCAGACTCAGAATAAAAACACACATGATAGTATTGCTTCTCATCATACTATGCATAATAAAAAAAAATGTTTGGGAGACCATTTCGTTTTGCACGCATCTCAACTTGAGAAAATATTAAAATCTTGAGATATTTTTCAAAAAGTGCGCCGTCTAAAGCTCTACAAAAATTATATAAACAAATCTCCATTGCGATGGAAAAACGTCTTCGAAACCTTTTTTTATTACGCACAATGCAGCGAGAAGTGGTACTACTATATTAATCTTTTATTTTGGGTATGGCACAAACCATAAGGATAAGTTAATAGAAAATTGTTATTAGAATTTTTGTAGAGCTTTTCATGGCGCATCTTTTAAAAAAAATTGAGATTTTAACATGTATCTAAGCCAAGTTATAGACAAAATAAAAGAATGTTGCACGATCTGAAGATGGTCTGAGATATTGAAAAATAGTATATCTTGATGTTGCTACAGGTTCTTGTTTATAGTACAAGCTATAGACCTAAAACTTTGTAGTTATGTAGCACAAAGTATGTCCAATAATATGTCCCAATGTCAAAGACTTTGATCTTGTTAAACGCGAGAACGAAACATTTTAAAGGTAATTCAAAACTTGTAGAACGCCGTTTATATATAAAATAAGAGTTGTATACATTATAAAAGAACTAAAAAAGAAGCTCATTATAGCCGTAATAAGAGGGGGGGGGGGGGGTTCTAATATGTCGTTTACATTATTCTTTCCGGAGGGGGCTTCGGTTGGGGGGGGGGGGGGGGGTCTTCTAATATAGGGGGGTCTTCTAATGTGTCAAGGGCTTTACTTTAACTGCTATGCTTAGTAAACTATCACTTCTTGAACAAAAAGTATTTAACACAGTCATATGTATTGAACGTTTTGAAAATGATGATTATTATGTAAACTATTATACTGGTTTCAAATCTTACAGAATATTTGAAATGATTTTTGAATTATTAGATGTAAGAAACATTATTTGATAAGATATGATTTGGTTAATGATTCTTTTTTTATAGAGTTATTTTGATGAACATTTTACAATGTACTCTACTCGAGTAGAATGTGGTTTGCAATATAACAAGTTAACAGATACTTACAAACTATCTAAGATGAATCAATTTTTTTTATTTATGATACGACTACGAAGAGGAACCGATGTACAAGAACTGGTAAGTTGCATTTTAGATAGTATCTATCTAAATATTTTTCATTTTTAGGGAGTGTTTTTCTACTTATCTCAGTCCACTGTTAGCAGAATGATTATATCATGGACTAGATTTATTTATTCAGTTGTTTCTTCAATACGCATCTGGCAATCTAGAGAAAAAGTACAAGAAAACTTACCATTTGAAATGAAGAAAAATTATCTCGGCGTACGCGTTATAATAGATTGCACAGAATTTGAGATAGAACAACCGAAGAATCCGCAAGCTCAACAGAACACTTGGTCAAACTACAAGAACACCAATACAGCTAAAGGTAAATGATTTCATGAGTTTTTTTAATACTTCATCCTTCACTAAGGCCTTTTTATCTGAAATATTAATAGTTTTGCTTTAAATTTATCATATACTAAAAGTAGTGATATTTTGAAAAGATTATAATATGATTAGTTGGAAATAAGAACCTAAATGCGTTAGCATATTATTGACTGATTCACTCTAGCAACACAATGCCTTTTATCTTTTTAGGACTTATTGGTATATCACCTAATGGTGTAGTATCATATGTTTCTTCTTTATATGGAGGCGCCACAACTGATCGAGCACTTTTGAACATGGAAGGATCTGGCAGTTTAATTGAACTTGTAGAAACCGGAGATCAAATCATGTCTGATCGTGGCTTTTCATTGGAACGTAAATTTTCTCATCTCACATTAATACATCCACCATTTCTTGAAAGACAGCCGCAACTCTCATTTGATAAGGTCGTCGAAACCAGAATCATCGCGCGCCATCGTATACACGTCGAGAGATTTATGGGACGCATAAAAAACTATCGACTTTTGAATAATATTATTCCTCTAAAATCTGTATATCTTCTTGAATATTGGTTTTACATTTGTGCTTTCCTCACTATATTTGATGAACCTCTAGTCAAGGTTTATTGATGTATTTTTTTTGTGTAAAAGTTTTCTTGGTTCTTGAATACATATGTTATTATTAATAAACATTTCTTTTTGAAATAATAGTTAAATGAACGTCACTTACATCATATGTTACCGTATCTACCTATCTATATATGTATATATACATATATTATGCCTGATAGTGATACATTTTATTCCAATATCAGTATAAGGATACATTTCATATCGATTAAAGAAAATAGATTATGTATATGCATAAAAAAGAAGAAAAACATCAAAGAGGAAAGAAGATAAAAGAGATGAAGTAATGTTGCTTGTCGTTGACAATCAACTTCTTTAGTAGAGTCAGAAAGAGAAATAGAGAGAAGAAGGAAATGAAAAGAGAGAAGCCGCGCTTAGCAATATATTGTCTCTCTCTTAAGGTACATTTTTGCTGTCGGGTGGCTTATAAGCGAATTGTGAATATGGCTCATTGATCAATGCATTAAGTAGCAAATTGGAAAAAATTGTCGAAGAAACTACTAGCCGATCATTCCAGAAGCTACAACAGAAAATCAAGAACATCGAAAAGTCAATAGGAATAACTGACAACTGCCAACATGATGTATTAACTATATCAGATTCTGACTTCAGTAATGATGAAGAATGTAATGTAGTTAAGCACATGAAAAGCAGACAAAGTCAAAGTGTGGATACAGCTCGAGCAACAGCATCATCGATAACTGTTTATAATAAGGCAACAACAGCTTCTAAGGTAGCTCCTTCATCAAAGTTACCAAAGAAGCAAAAAGAAGCATCAAAGTCGACCAAAAGAGGCCGTTCTTCGAACAGCTCTCAAGAGGCACCGACAATTAATAGCAATAAAGACCTTAAAATAAGCAACGTCGATGATTAAAGTATGCCACATTAATATCAACTCAATTACAAAACACAAAGACGAACTCCTAGCTAGATTCTCCAAATACGACATCATTTCTGTGAATGAAACTATCTTGAAGAGTGAACGTCAGTTCTCTCTCATGGGTTACAATGTTTACAGGAATGACCGTGTTGGGAAGTCTGGTGGTGGGGTTCTACTAGCAGTGAAACAACATATCAAATGTCTAGAAATGCTGAACAAGACAACACGTGAAAATGAAGCGATAGCAGTAGAGATTGAAACACATAATTTCAAATCAATACTGTTAGCATCAGTTTACGTGCCTCCAACAGCGAAGATCGACATTAGTTTATTTCGTGAACTGCACAGTATTAACAACAATTGTGTTATTGTAGGTGATCTTAATGCCACATTATATGAAATGGGATCAAGGAAGACTAATGCAAGAGGAAGACAGCTTCAAGAATTTTTTAAAGATGGCTTAATCGATTGTGTCGATGACGATAGTGCAACATTTGAAAGATACGATTATGAAGAGAAACTCGACTGGATACTAGCCAGTCAGCCTCTACTATCATTTATTTCAAATGTAGAAACACATCCCCAAATCGGCACAATTACTGGACACAAGCCTTTAACATTTGATATTCCATTTGGAGCACAACTAAGACCATTATCTCCAAGAATATCATTTAGTTTTAAAGCGGCAGGATGGCCATCATTTAGAAGCAAGTTAGATCAGCAACTAAAGATGTGGAGAAATGATCGTCGATTGGATTCAACGGCAGATATAGAAGAATATACCTCGTTCATTACCAACAGTACACTGGTAGCAACGAAAGAAGTATTTCCACCAGTTAAACAAAAATACATCAGCTATACACCAAGTGAAGCTTCGAGGAGCTTGATTAAATTAAAGCATCAAGCATACCGAAGATGGAAGAAGACTGGAGATTATAATGATAAACATCAATATTATAACTTCAAGATCTTGTTAACAAATTCACTCACAAATGACAGAAGAAACAACTTCAACAAGTTAATGTCTTCACTCTGTCATAAGAAGATGTATTCGAAAGCTGTTTGGCGAACGGTGCGCAAGTTCCACAACAAACGGAGCAAGCAAACCTATGCGAACATCATGAAATACAACAACACCACAGCAACATCAGACAAGGAGAAAGCGGACCTATTCGCGGATTATTTCCAAAATGAAGTCTACTTTCAATCGGCTGATACGTTACCATTTCATGATCAAGTAACTCGTCAAGCAAGCATCATCAAGAATGGATTTATAACCAATTCAAATACGACTAGGTGGAAGTGGATCACTGCTGAAGAAGTTAAAGCACATCTTAAACAACTTCGAAACAGCTCTCCTGGTCCAGACAACATCCACAATAGGTGTTTGAAAAATTATTCACAATTACTTGTCCAGCATCTAACCAATCTGTACAATCTAATTTTGAAGAAAGGTTATATTCCAGAAGGGTGGAAAAAGGCAAATATTATTCTTCTATTGAAACCGAAGAAAGACAAGCAACATCCGTCTAGTTATCGACCGATTAGTCTCCTTAGTTACCTCGGCAAACTACTGGAGAAAATCATTAAACAACGGCTAATGCTTGAACTTAATCGACGAAATATTCTACCACAACATCAAGCAGGATTTAGACCAGGCAAAAGCACTGTTTACAACATCGTAAGATTAGAACGATATGCTGGAGGACAACTAAGGCGGGAACGTCGAAGGCGTGATTCGGCTGTCGTTTTCTTCGATATAAAAGCGGCTTTTGACTCGGTATGGCATGATGGCTTGATATACAAATTAAATGATCTACGTCTTCCTCGATACATTATTCATTACATGATCTCATTTCTTAACAACAGAACGGCTGCAATTGAAATTGAGGGTGTATTATCACGTTCATTTAACCTAATGAGCGGCACTCCACAAGGATCTCCGTTGTCACCATTATTATATATTATATACACGGCAGATTCGATGAATGGAATACCGACTCACACAGAACATGGGTTATTCGCCGATGATACTGCACTATGAACATCAGGAAACACCATGACAATCCTGAATGATAGATTACAACAATCCATAGATGCATTCGAAAGTTGGTGCCAGTCATGGAAATTAAAGTTGCAACCAACAAAAACAGAGTTGGTCCACTTTAGCATACATCCAAGGAAAACGTATAAACATCCAGTGGAGGTGAAGGTTGAAAATACAATCATCAAACCATTGGATTGTACGAGATACTTGGGTGTTATGATAGACAAACAGCTCAAATGGCGAAAGCATCTCGATTATATCGAAAGCAAGACTGCTCCTCGCATCAGTCTTCTTAGATATTTATCGAGAATAGCATACGAACCCAACAGCAGGACGATGATAAACATCTATAAATCAATTGTACGCACAATCATTATTTATGGCTTTCCTGTTCTACCAACAGCTGATCCAAAAGTATGGAACCGAATGCAAATCATGCAAAACAAAGCACTTCGAGCTGCACTCGGTCTACCAATTTACACATCGGTGGAGTACATACATAAGATCAGTAATGTCCAGATGATCAAGGATTATGCAATAGGATTACTGAACAAGTCAATCCAAAGGGCAACTGTAAATAATGATATCATCTTGAAGAATCATCTACAAGATATATTAAATTCAATTTAAAAAAAAGCACCACCTACCAAGTCTCATAATATCAACGTCGACATACAAGATCACTGATGGATCAATAAAATCCATGTGGAAAATGTTATATCGGAATCGACCATTTCCATTCAGCTATTTCATTTCTTCATATATAATCACAATATTCAATATGATAATGGGTCAATCTGTTAGCTTATTGGTGTTCTTGTGATTATACACAATGTAGTTAAGTTGAATTATGGGCATATTCAAACCAATTCGACAAATGATAATCATTTACCCTGCTTCATCTTCATATCCAATATGAAGTGAAGTAGGTATACCGGCTTATTCGTATCAAATCAATCATGAACTCTTTTTTCTACAGCTCCATTTTCATATTCAATATGAAATGGAGTAAATTCTTTTGTCTATTCTTTCTTTCTGTATCATCATATCATTTCCTTTCTTTCTTTCTTTCTTTCATAGTCATATATGTGTGCCTCTTTCATACTCCAAGCTACATATTCTTCTTCTATACAAGAAATGTATATTTCTTGCCTATTCTGAGACATAAGACATATGTCACGAGTCTCATCGTTGTTTTTCCATTACCCAGCCTTATTATAACATCGGTTGTGGATTTGTATTGGTTATGTTTTTCCTTTCTTTATTAATAAAAGGCTTTGAATCCAAAAAAAAAAATTTGATATATAATATCAAAATAAATACAGTATAAAACAAATAACTTTATCATTATAAATGAAAAAGCAAATAAATTAACCTATTTTGATATGTAATATTAAAATAAATACAATGTAAATCATATAGCTTAATCATCATAAATGAATTAACTGATAAATTGATATCATTTCATATATAATATAAGAATAAATGCAATATTAAGCAAGTCGCTTATTCATTGTATATAAATAAATGAATATATTTATATCATTAGATATATATAATATGAAGAAAAGGGAACGTAAAAGCAATGGCTTATTCAGGATAAATGAATAAACAAAAATATTTTCTGAATTTGTGATATATACTATGCAAAATGCTAGTATGTTATCTCAATAAAAGTTTTTTTGTGGAAATTCTATTGACACCAGAATAGCCTAAGTTCTCGATGTGATATTTCTAAAACAATCCCTTCATGATGTCAATGAAAGGTGAATAAAGAATGATGTGTAAATATATGCATATCATTTTACAATATTGGGTAATTCAATATGTATGTATAGATGCGGGTCAATTTCTTAGGGACGAAGTTTAGCCAAAGTTGAAACGGCAACAAATGAATGTCGATGATTACATGTTTGCCCATAGATGAGACATTCGGTCTTGAATAGATACATATATTTATGTAGAATATTGGTGATTGAACTGATAATGGCGATGTGCACATTATAACGGAGAAATAAAGCAAGGTATCCGTTTACGAATTCATATCGGGATTGTTTTGTGACACATAAATTTTGGCACAACAATATAACATATCTATGCTCAAATTTTTGATATCTATGTCGTTTCGCATCAAAGATAATTTGATGGATCGAAAATAGTTGCTCCATGCAACACATTGTCTATATGTGTACGATTCTAGTTATGTGAACCTAATGGTTCATTCGAAGTATATCTAGTGGGCCGTGTCCCGTTTAGTTGTTCATATACCAATTTTCCAAGGTTACAGTGAACACATTTGTTTGCAAAGGTTCAGTACACATTTCACTTGAGGGAGATTTTCGATCTTTAAATCACGTATCAAGATTCGTTCGACATTTACATATAAAAAAAAGATGAAAATGTGTTTCATCATTTCTTCTCGAATGAAGATTTTATATGGTCTATATCAAACATAAAGTGACATAGAGTATTATGACTACATTCCTGTGAATAAAAATCTATTTATTATTCATTAGGAATTGCATTGTGTCACAGCAATTCTATCGTAGCGAATTGAATATTCTTAAAAAAGCCTCCATTCTCATGAAATATAACTAGGATTTTGTATGTATACTATTGTTATGATTCGTTGTGTCTGCTTAGTATATACTCTCATTACTTCTCTTACACTTCTAACATCATAGCAAAACTCTTATACTTCAAGTCCTTTCGACTATTTCATAGCTACAATAATGATGATTTGTGTATATAATACATATCAATCAATATATACACTTCTGAAATATTTTCATTATATAAAACATACCACAAGCAGAATAGAAAATCTGGTTACCGCAACCTAAAAATCATAAAAGACCGCACGAAACATGTAGATGAATATATACATCATATTCAGGTTAGACGCTTGCACTTTTCTTATTCACAGGCAAGTCATTTGGAAAAGTCGACGTCAAATGATGGTCAATCGAGTAAGAAAAAGGAGTCTGAGAATAATTGAATATGTTGCATGTACATTCTAATATAGAGGGATAACTTATAATACTTTGAGGTATCTCATTGTATGAAAAGAGGAGAAAAATCACGGGTGTTGGTCGGTATACTCTTTGTTTTACAAAGAGTTATATCTATGAGTAATTTTAACTGGGGCGGTACACGGCTCGGATTATGGAAATAGGAGGAAACACTTCCAAGGAAGGCATGTAATCATAGTTGCGATTATGATTACTTCAAATGATTGAAGCGGGTAAACGGTTGTGCATATATCATATTCAAGTTAGACGCACGCACTTTTCTTATTCACAGGCAAGTCATTTGGAAAAGTCGACGCCAAATGATGGTCAATCGAGTAAGAAAAGGAGTCTGACAGTAATTGAATATGTTGAACGTATTATATTATATCGCTATTTTTGAATGTTGTGATATATGAATGGCCGGATTTAATGCACATTAAAAAAAGATGATTTATCATTCGATTGTTTATAATTATAAATATGGTTAAATCTTTAGTTGCGAACATTAACCAATTAAAATTCAAGATGAATATGTGACGTATGTATGGGTCATTCTTAGGAACTTGACATTAATAAATGAATGTCAAGGTTTCCTGTGAGGGTGTTAATAGGTCAAATTAATTGCATTCTAATGTGAATCATATTCATACTTAATGGAGAATGTTTAGAATAAATTAGAAATTTGTCTGTGGAGAAAGTATTGGTGTTGTTGGTCCGGTCCAGAGATGAGCACAGGACAGGTCAGCCTTGTGGTCCTGGGGTCCCGTCCTGTCCTGTCCTGTATGACAGGACGAATCTTAGATTTCTGCCCTGTCCTGCCGCACGTCAGGACAGACATTCACAGGACAGCAGGACGGAACAGGACATAATAGGACGGACGTGTTGTCTTGTATAAAAATATATTTTTCAGTGTGTTTAACGAATATGTAATTCAATTATATATTCTTCATACACGTTATAGACGGCAGATTGCGTACTTAGTCATAAGGAATGAAATTTATTGTCATATTGGTCAAGAAAAGAGCCACATAAGAAGTGGACTATTGAACAAACGAAAATAACTGACGTTGTTTCTTTATATAACTCTTTATTTTACTTCAAACTAGTTTCTTTTGTAGACTGAAATATTATTTTCTTTAAAATTATACATGAATACTGACGTCGTTTTACTTTCGCCTGAAGCTCCTTTAACTTCAGAAACTCTCAAATTCTTACTTCAATCTAATAAGGAAAAATATACGATTATTAAAAATGAATCTTCTACATCATGTGCAGATTGGTGGAAGGCATTTGGATATCCATCGAAATTAGGTGAAAATGGTGAATATTGTCGAATTACAGGCTTCATTAGTTGTTTCAAATGTCTTAATACATTTATTTATAACAAAAGTAGTGGTACTACACGTCTAAAAGAACACGCAAATAAATGCTTTGGAACCTCATTAAATTCGACTTTTTCAAATGCAACTGATTCAGTTGATTCTTCAACATTTACACAAGGTACACTTAGCCAACATGGATTCAAGAAAAATTCAAAATTATCTGATAAAGAAATTGATAATATAAAACAATTATCTGCCCAATGGATTTCTCATGATCTTCGTCCATTTTCTATAATAGACGACAATGGATTTCGAAATCTTGCTCAGGAACTTATTCGTACTGGTATATTTTCATTTGAATTAACAAAGAGAAGTTTCGATTTTCTTTCAGGACATAAACATGGTGTTGTTGATGTTGATAATGTTCTTCGTGGTCGTCATACAATATCAAGAACAATTTATGATCTAGCAGATTCTTATCGAGAACTTATGAGGGAAAAATTAGCTGAACCAATTGCAGCACATGCTGTTACCATATGTCCTGACTTCTGGTCTGACCCATACAGAAATATTTCTTATTTAGGCTTGAGTATATCCTTTGTTGATGCTGAATATAAATCATATTCTATTGATTTATTTTGTCGTCCATTCGCGGGTGTCAAATCAAGTGAAATGGTGCTTAAAGTAAGCCAATAATAAAAATTAAATATTGACTTTAATAGCGTGTAGATGAAATATTTTTTCTTCGTTTTCCTTATATAATTGTTTAATTTTAGGTACTTGAACAACATTTAGCAGAATTTGGTATTGATAATCTTTTTATGGTGAATATTGTGTCCGATAGAGGCTCCAATTTTGTTGCTGCATTTCGTGATTTCAAGCCGTTATTTTGCTTCGCACACCGGCTTAATAATATAGTTAAATTAACATTCTTTCAAAATGTACAAAAGAAAAAGAAACAAACATCGAATAAATCAGCAAGTGCTGCAACTACTCCATTAGATCGTCTGACATTTGATGAACGAAATGCTGCTCTACCAAATGAAAACAATGTTTTGTCAAGTGAAGAAACAAGTGAAGATGAAGAAGTAAATCTTTTACCAGCAATACCAATGATTCAAAAGAAGAGAAAGAAGAAATCTACATCAACAAATAATCAACCAGAATCTTCGTATAAAATGTCAATAGATGACATTCCACTTGCAGCAAGAGCTGCTTTAAATACATTAATCAAATGTAAAAAGATCGTCAAGTTCATTAAAAAGGTGCGTATTACAGTAATTAACATCTTCAACATTCAATAAAATCATAATTGTTTTTTTATTTTCAATTTAGAGTGGTTTAAATAAAGAAATTGAAGATAATGGTGGAAATACAATTCATCAATCAATTTCTATTCGATGGTTATCAATGATTGAATCTTTACAATCTATTTTAAAATCATTTAAAATAATCAAGAAGATTTTATATTCAAAGCAGCAACAAAAATTGATAATGAATGTTGATGAAAATATAATAAAACAAATTGTATTAATTTTAAAACCTGTGAAACATGTAGTGAAATTAATTCAAACTGGTAATTCTCCTTCACTATATATGGTATTATTATCTGTTGAAACATTACGAAATGTTATGAGTTCTTTCAAGGAATTAATTGATTATGATATAACATATGATAATAATGGTTTAAAGGAAAAATCTGATGAATTAGATGAAGGTTTACTAGAAGAAATAGAAGGTACGATCAAATAAAAAACTATAAATCTTAAATAATATTCTTTTTTTACTAATTCAGGCATATCATTCTTCCGGAACCGTATTCGATCTTTATTAGAAGAAATGTTTACTCTCGATTTAAGGCATTATGCAGCTACACTCCTTCATCCAAAGTATCGTTCATTAAATATGTGTTTCGAACGTGAACGATTAGAAACGCATGCTTTTATTCGACAACAACTTGAATCAATTCATGTTGAACTTAATCCAAAACAAAATAATACACCACCACCCAAGAAATTTAAAGCAGATTTATTTGGTAGATTTGAATCTGCTAATTTCGATTCTCATGAAGTAGATAATCGAGATTCAGATAATGAAGCTGATGATTTTTACGTACGTGGTAAAAAAGTGGATGAGCTTGATCGATATCTCAATTTCGAATTTGACAAATCTAAAGTTGATTGTAATCCATTAATGTTCTGGAAAGAACACCAAGATAAATTTCCTCGCTTAGCTCGATATGCTAGATGTATTCACTCGATACCAGCAACATCTGCCAATGTGGAACGGCAATTTTCAGGAGCTGGCTTAGTTATAAATGAGAGACGAACAAATATTAATCCTGAACAACTAGAAAATATTTTACTGATAAGATCAATCGAAAAAAATAAGATATTTTAATAAATAAATTACTATATTTCTTCTTTGTAATTAGATTTTTGTGTGACAACATGTGATATTCATACACTTACTAATTAAATCTTTTTTTTTCATTGTTTCGTGTGTGTGTCATATGAACTTGTTGTAATAGGCGTTACCATCGTATTAATACTGTGTGTTTATTTTCTCGGATAGATTAATCATTAATATATTAACTGATCAATTTTTTTCTTTCTATTTAATATAATAAATTTGATAAAACATTCAGTTGTAATGAATGTATACAACAGGTAATTAATAAACCGAAGGATAAGATATAATCGGACAACTTTTACAGTGAAAAACGATTTAAGTGTTCTATTGTCCTGTCCTGTTCTGTCCTGTCCTGCGCACACTACGAACATCAGATTATTGCCCTGTCCTGCCGTACAACAGGACACACATTCACAGGACATCAGGACAGGACAGGACATGAAAAGTTGCCCTGTGCTCATCTCTGGTACTAAACAGTAAACATGTACCATCATTAAATGTTTTATTATCTCAACATAAGCCCTCATATTGGAAACAATTATGAAGTTCATCAAGTAAATTAACATGTGCTAAATATAATTCAACCTTAATTTTCCTTTTCTATCTTTTAGACCTACAAATGTTCCACATCTAGTTTCAAGAACATTTTGTTTTTCTTTTTTCATGTGACTTTACTTCGAAATATTTCTCTATTATATAGAATAGGATTTTCTTTTCATTGCAAATAGATTCTGTTCTTTGTAAAATTAAACTGAAAGTTAACAAAACATTTTGTTTTG
Source organism: Macrotrachela quadricornifera (assembly GCA_022393335.1). Classification (NCBI taxonomy): domain Eukaryota; kingdom Metazoa; phylum Rotifera; class Eurotatoria; order Philodinida; family Philodinidae; genus Macrotrachela; species Macrotrachela quadricornifera. Next base: position 197,520 of record JAJEKB010021353.1, read on the forward strand.
TCATTTAGATATTCATATATCAGATCTTTTCATGTGTACTTTGCCAAGATGAATAGCTTGTTTTTGTTTCTTTTAGATATCATTTTATAAAAATTCTTTATTTAGCAATCAAATATGTGTAACAGGTCACAAGAATCACTACCAGAAACTTCCAATCGTAGGCGTTTGTTCACATTGAATTCTTTCTTACTTCTTTTCGATATCTGCTTATTTCAGACGATTTTAATGCAACTAATGAACACAATCATATAGTACAGCAATCAGTGATTCCAGTAAAAAAACAAATATATATGTATATATGTAATACGATCATTACATATATTTTTTTCTTTGGATAGTTATCTTCATTGTCGAATGACAAATTGAAAATATTACCAATGAAAAATATACACACTAGTCAACAACATCTACAAACAAATATCATAGTTAATCTATTTCATTCTATGAAATGTTATGTTCGAACTCCACGGTGTACGGTAAATGCATTAGAGAATAAAAGGAAACTCTAACTTTGTTTATTTCTTCTTGAAATTATTTGAATTTAGATGACAGATTATGAAGATCAGTCAAATATAAATAAACAAACAAAGTTAGCTCGTCTACTACAAGAATTACCAGAAGAACAAGAAAGAATGTCATAAAATCAACAAAATGAAACATTGATACAAGAAGAAAAACAAGAGTTATTTTATGACTAGATGTAGTCCAATAATACAATGAAATAGCTTATCAATATTAAATTTGTACTTTTAGTTTTATATTCTTTGTAAAACACTTACTTTATAAATTAATAAAATGTTTTGTATTACACTTTTTCGAAATAAAACTGTTTTGATACTTAGAACTATCTCTAGATAAACATGTTTATATTTTAAAGATTTTGAATTTCATTTTTGATTACATTATTATTAAATGGCTAGTAGCAATAGTTCTTCGAATGTAAATACAAATCATAATTTATCACAAGATGCTCAAGGTCAATGGTTGGAAATAATATCACAAACACAAGTACTTACTGAACAGCAAGTACACTATAATATTGTTAAGAAAACGTCGAAATGTCAGGGCAATCGAAAACTACAACATTTCAAAAGAAAATGTCGAGCACGTGGTTTAAATCACGAACAAATTGAATTCTTAATTCGAAGAAAAAATTACTATACAATATCTGAACAATTCTCAAATGATCAAATAGCTGCTGAACATGCTAAACCATTAAGTAAACGAAAAAAAAATCAATCAAAACAAAATTTACTAAAGCGTTCTATCAAATCAATGAGTCAGTTATCAATATCTGATGAAGGAACGTCGAATAAAGCGAAAAATACAAAAAATGAACAAATGCTATTAGATGAAAATAATCGGAGGCAATCTAGTCAAGTTGGACTGACATTTTATAAACCATCAAAATATTTAAAAATGCCACGAAAATTACTTCTACATTCATTACGTCTTCAATTAAGTTATCCATTAAAGAAAAAACAAGAAGAAAGTTTTATATTATCAAGACTTCAATTATTAGACCAACAATTTTGTCTTGATCAAATTCGATATTTATATCAGACTTATTTCGATCGAGGTTTCAAATTTCAAATTTGGTCTGTAAGTATAAAACACATGGTTTTCTCTCGTAATGTACTATTATGTTGAACTATTTTGAAAGGATGATATTCTCAAGAAATTACAGTCCAATAGATATAGTGTCATTCAAAAATATCTTGAAGATTATGTCGTATTATTACAAAATAAAATTGAACAATATTCTATGGAATTATCAACACAAGTCTTATCTTATCCATCAACATTATCTTCTCCTTTGGAAATCATTGATCAAAAATTAAAAGAATTTGTTCGTTTACATCATTTCGATCTTTTAAGAAAAATTAATTATCAAGTGAATCAACTCAAAGATAATATCTTTGAAAAACACTTATTTAAACAGTTATCTTGCTACTATTTAACTTCAGAACAAGTATTAATTAGAAGTTAAATTTTTCAACATTCAAATATTTTAATTTTCTCTTATTTTTCTAGTTTGAAATAATCAATCGTTTAACCACTATTCGTCGAAAACAAATGAAACTCTTTGAATATTTAACAATGTTTGAACAAAGAATTTTATGTCACAAATTACCAAAATCATTCGATTGTAGTAAAATTAATTCTAATAATCAAGAGCAATGTATGAATAAACGCAATAAACTTATACAAAAATTAAAACGTCGAATGCTTAATATTAAATTAGAAGAATATGAAATGAAAATTGAACAATATGAATATTTATATGAAGAAGATTTCACAACACTCCAATTACAAATTCTCGATCCAATTTCTTCTGATCATCAATCTCAAATAGAAATATTATTAAATTTTGTTGAAACATATTTAGTTCATTATACAAACATATTGTTACGTCAAATACGCTTTAAAGAATCTTGTTTTCATGTCAAATTAATACGCCATCATCGTCGTCACTCTTCATTATCATCAAAAGAAATAATAGATGTTTATCCACAAATAATTGTCGATGTTCCAAAAGTGTCTCTCAATCCTAGTCAATTAGATTATCTTTCACGTAATGGTAAGTTGAAAATAAAATCATATTAATCATAAGATATTTTATCTAAATATTATTTTTCTTTTTTGTTTGTTTACGAAAGGACCTAATTATATTAGACCAAATCAAAGTTATCTTCATTCTTCTCAATATCGAGAGAAACAAATCGAAAAAGAATTTAATAGTACTCTTGATGTTATTGTACCTTATCTTGTACGTGTACATCATATGTCAAATACATCAACAATAATTAAACAATTTTCAGAACAATTAGCGACATATCTTTATGAAAAATATATGACTCCATTATCTTATCTTCAAATATATCGTGCTCGAAAAGAATTAAAATTAATGAAATCAATTCAACAGAGATTAAAGAAAGGAACATATGTTCTACGTGTGACGGATAAAAGTGGTATTTTTCATATTGGTCATGTAAAAGATTATGAAATGAAAGCTGAAGCTTATCGAGAAAAAACTCAAGCTTATACTGAATTAACAAATGATCCATTATCTCAAGTAATTGATAAAGTTGTGCATTTACTTAATGAACTTCGTTCAAAGAAACAAATTTTAGCATGGCAATTTGATAAAATGCTACCCAAACGTGATAAAGTTGCATTAGCTTACTTATATTTCGTTCCAAAACCACATAAAGTAATTTTTGAATAACATCTTTTCTACTTTCATATCTTCACATTTTCTTTTTTGTTCTAAAATAGGAAGGAACACCATTAAGACCCATTGTCTCGTCAATGAATACGCCAACAACTGGAATATCAAAGTTTTTAGATCAATTACTTCGACCATTATTTGATAAACATGTTCGTAGAACAACAATTATTGATGGTGTTGATTTAATTCGTCGTCTTCAAACATATATCGAAAATGATTATTTCAAATCAACAACTTATCTATGTACATTTGAGATAACGGATTTATATACAATGTTACCACAAGAAGAATCATTAAATATTTTGACAGAATTTCTTCTTGAACATGGTTATCATAAAGTCAAAAATGTTCCTATTGATGCTATTCGAAAACTAGCTCGAATTGTTCTTACAGAAAATGTCTTTATTTATGAAAAGAAATTCTACCGACAAATTCTTGGTGGTGCAATGGGTTCAGCATTTACTTTAACTTTAGCCAATATTTTCATGTGGAAATGAGAAAAAGAATTTATCTGTCAACAAATACCCTCAAATAAAATCTATGGTCGGTACGTATCATTTATTGTCTAAGAGAATATTTTGCTGTAAAAGATAAAAGATTATTTCTTTCATTCTAGATATATTGATGATATTTTCTTTACTTGAAATGAATCTTTGAATAAAATTAATCAAATATTAGATCAAGCTAATAATTTTCATCCCAATATTAAATTAGTTCGTCAAATTGGTAAAAGTATACCATTTTTAGATGTGCTTATTGAAAATAACAATGGTGATTTGATCACATCAGTCTATCATAAAGAAGCAGCTGAACCATATATTGTACCATTTAAATCTGATCATTCTCGACATAGTTTTATAAATATTATTGATGCTGCTCTTCTACGAGCTGTTCGTTATTCATCTACATTAAGAATTTTTGATGAGGAGCGACGTACAATCAAACTTATGTTACTTTATAATGGGTAAGTTTTCTTTTTCGTTTTTGTTTTATCAATCTAATATTCAATCTCTTATTTTCTTGCCATAGCTATCCAACAAGATTTATCCATAGTCGATTTAAAAAATTTCTTACAAAATATCTGTCAATATCATCTACTTTACCATTAATCAATAATGAAAATGATTTTACTACTATACATCGTCAATTACTGAATGAACCAAGTATTCGTGAATATCACATAGCTTCACAAATAGCAAAAACAATTGATACCAACTCCAATAAAGAAGAACTTAGTGATCCTTTAGTTAAAGTACAACTTAATAAAAAATCAAAATACAATACCAATCTCATTATTCATTATACGCATGAAGGAAGATTTTCAACATATAAAAAAGATATTCATCGATTATGGACTCAAATATTTCAAAAAACACCAGTCTACAATACAAGACGTATTATTGGAAATCGAAATAGTGATAATTTAACAAAAGAGTTAGTACGTCGACGTTATCAAACTGGACTACAATAATTTCTCGATTATTTTGTTGTTTTGTTATACTTTGTTTTTCATTAATACAGATTTTGAATTGTTTTTTAATTAAACTCAGATAGAGATATTTAATTAGTAAACTATATTTCAAAAACGTTATATTCTTTTATTGTAGATTTAACATATTTGCTCGATAAGAGCTATTATTCATTTTACATATTCACAAATTTTAAACAATCTCCTTCCAAATTGTAAGGACAATTATTTTAACTAAAGAATAATCACACTTTACTCTCAGATCTAGATTTTCTAAACTAAAACATTTCATCTATGGCTCATGAAAATAATCAACAAAATCAGAATTACCATGGTTTTAGTCAACAATGGAATGCTCTTACACCACCGTTAACAGTTCAAAACAATAGTCAGCAACAATTAGCTATTCATGGTAGTAACAATACTACAATGATATCATCATAACCAGTTCTGTTTGTCTCTTTAGGATCATACAATTCGACACGATCAACAAGTGAAGAAGAGAAAATAGCCGATGAATTATTTGATACAATTGAAGATATGCTTTGTGATTATATGCGACAACCAAATCGACATTATTTACATTGTCGAGTACTTCGATGGGGTCTCGGCGAAGATGATTCACGCTTATTTAGTGCTGTGATCGTCATTAATCCGCCAACTACTCGAAATTGTCTTCAAACCACATTAGATCATTCGATCGAATAGTTTTTCTTTTGAAAAACATGTTTGTTTTGTTCTTGTAAACTATAGCAAAATTGTTGAACTTTTTGTTTCATCTAAAAGTTATTCATCTGCGTTTTTGTTTTATCTATTATAAACTATTTTCATCGAACTTGATACTGAAAACAAGCAAATTCATATATCTATAGGACTATTTTGATGTACAAAGACACTTGTTTCACAAAAATATCCTAGTTATTAATACGAAAAGATATTACATAGGAATATTCTTAGAGAAAACGTGTCACTAAAGAGTCCCATAGTTCTACTTCTCTTGATTTTATTCATTGCATTTGCAACTCTCGTAGAAAATGAGTCAAATAGAAATTGTGGTAAAAACGATATTTGTACTTAATCGATTGTACTTCTTCTACTCTTAAGATCTTAGTCAGGGTTCAGTTACATTAAATTGGCAGCGAAAACTAGATTACAATTAATTGAGACATCTCTAACAATTTCGTTTTTATTTCTATTCTAGATTTTTCTAACTACTTATAGATTCAATGGCTAACAATCAAAGAGAGACTGAAAATTTAGTCGAAAATAATGCACCAATCATTCAAAACAACATTTGTAAGTAATAGTCAGACAGAAAACAAACTAAACTTTAAATTTAAATTATACTAATATAAATTCATATTTTCTATTACTAGATTTTCAAAACGATATGAATAGTCATCCAAAGCATATTAATTTAACAATAACAAACAAAATTATATATAACCTTGCAGGCCAAATGTCAATACCGAATACCGATAATCGCACTACAATTCAACACAGCGCAGAAGCAACTAACAATACAGTCGATGATGGCGACAGTGACGATAACCAATCATATCACCAAAGTCAACCTATTCAACATACGGAAAACGAAAACAATAGACATCATTCTTTAACACCATCACACAAGAATTGAAAAACGAGAAAAACAAAAAAGCAAATAACTGACCAAACTATATTAAATATAACGTATTCATAATACAAACATTTTCTTTTCCATGTGAACTTCTCTTTCTTGTTGTTACTCTTTTCCTTATGAATATAACCTTGAAATAAAACAGCCATTTTATAAAAACAAACTTAAAACTATTACAAACGCTAATATTTGTAAAATTTTTCTTAAAATTTTCACCATATCCTTCCTGAAGAAAACTAATGCCTTACTTAACTTTGTTTATCAAGCTGAATACCTCAAAACCGCCGTCTTCACAAAAAAAATAACAGACTCCTACCGATTTGACAAATAAAACAAAAAACACGATCCTCACGATCGCATAGCAACTGTTAAGCATATCTATCAGATCAACCACATCAATTCCAACCATGCATTTTTAATCCTAAATAAAACTATTAACTTCTCACCGTGATCAGGCCAATCACATCCCAAACCAAAGGACGACAGGTCAAGAAAATATATTAAATGAACTTCCATACTATAATAGAGCTATACAAATAAAAAAGATGATCACTTCAGTTGTAACACTTTTCTAGGTAATGCCACCAATCGGTCATTCAGGGATCATTGAAGTAAATCTCACAAATCAATACAACATGATGACACCGACAAGCAAGGTCGAAACCTCTCCAACAATAATCACCCGAAACCGGCAATACAAAACATTTACTAATAAGACTCTCCCTCTACAAACTTCAAAATCTTCACCTTCAATAATGATCTTTGCATGATTCGAATAGTTCTACTAAGTCATAGCCATCTGATGAGATCCTTAAGCAAGATGGAAACGCGTCACGGTATGCTCTAATACTCACCACTCTATTATTGATACCTACTGTTATTTCTTTATGAAATTTAACATTTTAGGTCAATTATACATAGAACTCTTATTTGTGATCGTAGGATCATTAGAATAGATTCTTTTCGTATAATTTAAGCCGTCTGATGAGATCCTTAAGCAAGATCGAAACGTGTCACGGTATGCTCTAATACTCACACTTCAGTAAGGTCGAAAAACGTCCAAGTACACTTGACTCACTTCCATTATAAAGATACCTATTGTTACATTCAGTTCATTATGAATTTAATATAACTATATAGGACATATAATTTATCTGTCATCTACGGCTCACTTTGGATAAATATATAGTCATAACTACCTGATGAGTTCCTTAACCAAGGACGAAATCGCGATCACGGTGTGCTTTTCCACTCACGCCTACGATAAAGTTATCTACTAAGATCCTTTGGAATACTAATCTAGATTTAATTACAAGTGAAAAATGTTATTTATGATCACTCGGTCACCTGAACACATTTGCAACTAATAATTTTAAGCCGTCTGATGAGTCCCTTAAGCAAGGACGAAATCGCGATCAAGGTGTGCTTTTCCAATCACACCCTCAAGATTCTCTCGACCTGTATGAGTGGTGAAAATTTCAAGGTCTCATGACCCATAGGAAAAGAGTTGATAATATCTCTTGAAAGAA
>JAJEKB010021353.1:205397-255475 GCA_022393335.1 Macrotrachela quadricornifera
GGTCTCATGACCCATAGGAAAAGAGTTGATAATATCTCTTGAAAGAAACACGTCACCAGGATAGGGGTCACACCAATCGACACCTTTAGTCGACCTCTATCATTGGTGAAAATTTCTCGGTCTCACGACCAATAGGAAAAGAGTTGGTTATATCTGTTGAAGGAAACACGTCACCAGAACAGGGATCACACCAATCGACACCTCGTGTCGACCTCTATCATTGTTAAAAATTTCAGCTTCCTACGACCAACAGGAAAAGAGTTGGTAATATATCTTCAAGGGAACACGTCACCAAGTCAGAGGTCATACCAATCGACACCTGTCGTCGACCTCTACCATTGGTAAAACTTTCATGATTTCATGACCAATAGGAAAAGAGTTGGTAATATCTCTTGAAGGAAACACGTCGCCAAGGTAGATGTCACACCAATCGACACCTCTAGTCGACCTCTATCGGTGGTGAAAATTTCATCATCTCACGGCTGATAGGAAAAGAGTTGGTAACGTCTCTGTAAGGTAATATATTTCACAGTCAAAGGCCATGGTAGCCGATCTGGCTTGCTGACCTTTGGGGTTAGTTTAAATTTCAATGTTCTTTAGCTAATAAGAAAAGAGTTGATAATATGTCAGTAGGGAAACATGTTTTGGTGTTACGGGTCGCATCACAGGATATCCCATGTCAAACTGCAGCTTTGATTAAAGTTTCATTTTTTTAGGTTCGACAGGAAAAGAGTGGATCATATCTCATGAATCAAAGTTAATTCTGGATGGGTGAATGGATCATTGTGTAAACTTTTGTGACCACTGTTATTCCTATAAGTAACAAGGCTTTCTAACAATACAGTGCGAAATGACAATGTATGTGAAAGAAATTTAGTAGGAGATGGCGCAGTGAATGAATATTTATGTTTTTGAACGGCTACTATCGGTAGAAATATGATGTTAGGTGAGTTCATAAATGGATAAAAGTCGATGAATCTGGTTATTTTGAAACAAACATAATATTTACATGTTGAGAGTAGCTTCAATATGTATAGCTATTCACGAGCCGCTATTAATTGTATAAATATGATCGTCGTTCGACCAATGGTTAAAAGTTGTCGATATTTCGAACATAGGGGAAGATTCTGGGAGAAGATCGATGGCATGAGTAATATGTATAGAAAATACGGAGATATATTATCTCACTTTGCTCTCTATATGATACAAGCTCTACGTACGCGAATACTATGAAATAGTTTTGGTAGAGATTCCATTGATTCAACCATGGTCTGCGTTATCGATGCTGCATGTATAGTGGAACTGGTGCATTGCTCTATGTGAAAAGTGAGATAAACAATAAAGTTTATTATTTTATTTTGGTTTAAACATATTTTTGTTAGAAATTCACAAAAATCGAAGTCTTTTTCATTTTCGTTTCCGTCACAGGTATTGCACTAAAGTATTAAGACACTCTTCTGTTACTACCGACTTCGAATCTCATGCAGAGCGTACCGAAATGATTGAACATCGCTCTGATACGATAAATTTCAAAGCTATAAATATAATGTCTAGTATTATTACTATCCTTTGATGTTCTAACATGAGTTTATTAAATCATTAATATATCTTTTGTGGAACAGTAATATCCAGCAGCTGTATAGAATAACAGATATTATTTGTTCTATACATTGTACTTAATTAAATCTCTATTTTCGATGCAAATCAAACTTCAATCTTCCTCTAACAACAACGTTAGAGTTTAACAATACTCCTTCATAATGAAATGCTTCTGAAAAAAATCTAACCATAAATGTTTAAAATTGGCTATGGTTTCACATTATGGAAAATTTTACTTTACTCGATACGATACATCACTTTGAATAATATTACTGTATGAGACATATGAAAGTCGGAAATTCAAGTATTACCTCAATAAATCATCTCATTATAAATCAAAATCTATTCATACAATTTGCGTAGCTATATACAGCAATCTGTTCTTTTCAATCTATTGATAAACTAGTTCACTGAGTATCGTGCATAGGATAATACATCATAAGCGCGTCTTTTTCCTATATTTCTCAAATACGTCAAAAATAGATACTATAATAGTGGAACCTATACTGATCCATATAAAACTAATAAATGCCATAATCCTACTGCAAAGTAAATCGTTTGTGATACGTAGCGATCATATGAATCAACTGGCCCAAGGTTTGTGCCTTTATTTAAATACCCTGCACTAAACCCAGAGTGTGTCTGGCTTGTATCATTCAAAAAGACGTCCAAAAAAATTATTGAAAAAACAGTTCAAACACTCCATTATAAATTAATCACCAAAATATTCCAACAATTCAAGAGGTATGCTACTTAAAGCCGTCTAAAGCGCAGGCTCGCCGATTAGGTGGGGAATGGTGGGGGCTTTCCCCCACCAAAATTTGGACACTGTCTGCGAAATTTTTTCCGCTATATTTCTGAAATTTTTGGTAACTACGTGACTTTGTAAGTCATCCAGGTCGAGCAAAATCTAGAAATATCACAATTTTCATGGACAACAGCGATGATGAACAGGAGGACAGTGATAATGATTAGATGAAAAAATTGTTTTTTTTATTTGTTGAAAGTTTAAATATATTTGAAAGCATTGTTATTTTTTGAAGAACACGATTTTTTGTTTCTCTTTAGACAAATCTTTTCAGCTGGAAGTTATTTAAAAAATTGACTGTCTGCCAAATTTTCAGCCCCCACCACTCCTAGAAACAATCGACAACCCTGCTAAAGCGTCCTCTACAGACACGAAATCATGATCACAGTAGCTATGCTCACCTTCTCACGCTCAGAGGCCATATAACTTATCTGTGATCCACGGATCACTGGGAGCGTTATGAAGTTCAAACTGCCTGATGAGGTCCTTAGCAGGGTTGCCAACTGTACCCCATTTTGGGGTAGAGTATCCCATTTCGATCGTTTGTACTCCGCAAAAATCCGTACCCCTGGGGTACGTATTTTGTACCCCATTTAGGATTTTCGCTTTAACACTATAAATAGATCATCTTTGAGTAAAATGAAGGAGATTTTCTCTTTAAATAGTGTCGTTTTTGTAGAGATGCGAAGTGTAAATCATAACGACTGACTCAAGATCAGTAAGTGTGAGTAACCGTTGCTTCTGTATAGACTTATGTTTCCTCTTCTTCTGATCTCTCAATTTTACAATAAAGCCAGATCGATTTTACGATAGGTCACGAGAAATGAAAAAAGCCGAGTTCAATACACAAAATCGTTCTAAAATCTGAACAGCTATGGATATCAAATTTGGAAATTATCGTAAAAAAGAAGCCTAGCGTCACTCCCGAAATAATGAAAGTTACAAGGCAATCAAGAATCATCTAAACTTCTGTAAGTGGACATTTCTCAATCGAGATATCCTTTTAACATTATTTTTTTGGCTTATTTGAATGATGTGACTTTCACGAGGATTTGCCTGTCTTTCCGATCGAGAATGGTGCTTTAGATTGTTTTAAAAGTTGTCACCTGTGTTATTGTTTTTGACTTAGATGCATGATTCTCGATTGTTTTTAAAAATGGGAGGGGCTAAAATTTGGCAGAAAGGCCATAAAGTGCTATCATATGGCTCTCTGGTACATATCGGGTAAAAAACACTGAGACCATGCATTTTCTACGAGGTTTTGCTGACAGAAAATGTTTTGATCGGATTTTGCTTCAGAAAATCAAGAAAAACAGCCAAAAATTTCGTTTTTTGTGTTTGTTTATCAGGAAATCTCAAAACTTTTAACAGAAAATCTAAAAAGTTTTAGCTGAAAGTCAGACATATTTTCAAATTTTTGGAGAACTAGTTCCCCAGTTCCTTCTGATCAGTAGCCTGCTTAGATGATTGAAGTAGGATTTTCAACGTGAGTTTCAAGTTATCTAATCAAGATAGCGTTCGAAAGATAGAGTTTTTTACGGAGGTTCTCTATTTGGCTGAACCAAAACTATCGTGCAAATTGCACGCCGATCACGAAAGTTAATTATAATCTATTCAAACTACATCACGGAAGCTATAGGTTAATTGAAAAAGTCGAAAGCTATTTTCTGAATTATAGCTTGATCTAGATACTTGAAAGTACTCAAACTTAGTCGGATGACCATACCTCTTTCAAGAAAAGAGAAATTAACGCGAAAAATACTATCTAGATCCTAAAGCCTACTAAATTCCCAAGAAAAGAAAATTTTGATCAGTGTATTTCAAAACTGATTTGAATATAGCATCTCCATCGAGAAATCACAAAATAGCTCGAAAAATATCTTGATCAATAATATCGAAAACGTGCTCAATTTGATGCTATTGATGTTCATTATAATAATACTGCGGGAGATGCTTTAGAATATAATGTTAGATAATACTCGTTTTGTAAAGACTTCTTTTGTGGTCTAGCGAAATGTACTGAAACTCAAAAACTTTTGCCAAAAATTTGAAAATCACAAATCAGATTTTCTCCTTCAACATATCACTACTACTCTACTTTTGAATTACTTCGTTCATTCGTCCTTGTTTGCGTTCGAAAGACTGAAAAACTACAATAGATTGTAACTTGACTAAATAAACAACGATGAACTCGTTAACTTACTCGCCGACATAAAAGGAGAAAACGAAACAGCAAGTCAGTACCGATCAGAAACGCACAGTATTATCGATGAAACGTGTCTTGTACAGAGAAGATAAAATACGTTCTCTTACTTCTAAGAAAATGCATTTTTTTCAATCAATTTTTCTTTGATTTTTGAAAAAATAATGTACCCCACGAATGTACCCCATTTGGAGAAAAAATGTACCTCATGTGTACCCCATTTGAGAATTTTTGTACCTCATTTGACACCTTCGGAGTTGGCAACCCTGGGTTTGATCATCATGGTGATATGCCCCATCGTCGTTCTTCTGCTTCGACGAAGACGAAGACGTTTCGAGGAACCAGCTCCATTGGAAAATGAGCCCCACGAACTCGTTCAACTGGAAGATGAGCCCCAAGAAGTTGTTGCACTGGAAAATGGGTCCCAGGAACTCATTCTACTGGAGAATGAGCTCGGAGACCTTGCTCCATTGGAAAGTGGGTTCCAAGAACTCGTTCCACTGGAAGATGCGCCTGAAGACCTCATTTTACTGAAAAACGGACCCCAAGAACTCGTTCAACTGGAGGATGAGCCTGAAGACCTCGCTCCACTGGAAAGTAGATTCCAGGAAATCATTTCACTGGAAGATGAGCCCCAAGACCTTGTTCCACACTTTCCGCTGTATCTAATGATTTCGACAATCGTCCAGATCCATCTCGAAGTGGCTTTCGAATTTCGTCTGTCTGTCGAACCGATCAATGAGGCAGTTCGGATATTTTTCATCGATGGAAGTTACTCTCCTGCGATGGGCATTGGCTATGCAGGTTTTCTCTATCCCAATGGTTATCGAGTCGCTCGTTGTTATTCACCGAGATCTCTTCGACGGGGCAGCACAGAAATGGAGGTTTACGCGCTTTGTTTAGCAATCGCTGATGCCACAGAAACCAAATCTCTGTCGTTGCAAATTTACACGGACAACACCAAAGTTGAACAATTATTGAATCGATCAAAACCAGCAGATCAGCATGATTATCCAGAATTCTTTCAGGCGTTGAGTGAATATAAAAACAAAGTTGGAAATGCTAACATTCGCGTTCAACGCGTTCGAAGTCATCCAACTCGAGAAGAACAAATGAATTCCCAAATCAGCGAGAGTTTTGCGCAAATTGACCGATGGGTTCGTGGGAAGACTCGACGATTTGTTCGACGACACCGACGACGATCCAATCAGCAAATGTGCCGCTACTCCTTCTGGAGTGTTAGAGTTCATCGTCATGATTATTATTCCTATTCGTACCATTACTATGATTTTGCTTTTGAAGAATTTTGATCGATTGAGAATCTTCGTCGATTTGAAAAGACATTTTATCTTCAACATTTGACCTGAGTGTTTCTCCTCTCTTCTGATCGATGACAATGAAAAGATTCTTCACCTGATTGAATTGGTGAAAAAAGAGAAAATTTCGGTCGACAAGTTCGACTCCTCTCAATGTAACCAGATCTTCTTCGTTTATCGACGTTTCCCCTTCTTCCTGATGATCACGAGTGTCACGGCGAGCAGACATCGCTTTCGTTTCTGATCGAGACGATGAATTCGTTTTCTCAGCGAAGGAATCGATCGACTCGAACTGAGAGATCCATAAAGAATGTTTCATGTGAATGAAAACGCTCTTTCCAACACGTCAAAATCGTGTCGAAAGAAGTCGGACGAACAGAACGACTAGTCGTTTCATCTCGCCGCTTTGCTGTCGATCTGATCGTACAATCGCGTTCATCGTCATACAGGACACGGGGAGAGGGAGAATCTCACGCATTCGAAAACGAATTCGTGCCGCCGTTTGGAACAATGAAACCATGTTCGTCTCTTTTCCATCATTGATTCCTTCATCTCTCCAAATGCAGATCGACTAGATGTTCTCCATTCCCGACCAATGTTTCTTCCCTTCATCAAACCAGTAAAGTCACCGTGCCAGCGAGTCTCCCTCCCCACTTCTCCTGCGTCCCTCGTCTTAGGTTAGCCAAGAACATCGAAGGCGCAAGGTTGGAAACAGTCACAGAGCTCGTTGATCAGATCGTCGTCTTCGTTCGCCGACCAGTGACGAACGGAAGGAAGAGAATGACAAAACAAAAGACGCCGATTTCGTCGAGAAGATGTCGGTGCAATTGTCGGTGTGACCATTCCCCTTCTTTCACGTCTCAATGGGACGAAGAGAAACGGTCAGATCTCCTCCTCTTCGTTTCTTCTTGTTGAGGTTGTGAAAAGTAAAAGAAACAGATGTGAGATCCATTCTCCATCTCTGCTTGACTCTCCGTCCTTCGTTCAACGATGATCTTTCAAATGGGGTTTCGAGGAAAAACATTGACTTTGACGATGAGGAGAACGATTCCATCCATTCAAACATGGAACAAGATTGTCTTCGTTGCTATCTTGTCGTTTTCTTCTCCAACCAATCGATCCTCACGTCTTGTCAAAAGATTCGATTCGACGGATTCCCATTGCCATCCTGAAGAAGAAAAACACTGAGGTGAAGGCAAAGTTTCATAGCAGATGAATTCTTTCTCTCTCCGCCCTTTTCGATCACCCGTCATCGAAGAGAGAGGGAGGAAGAGGTAAAACAACCACCGACTTCACTTGAACCATGTTCATCGAAATGATTGGAAAAACTTCACCCCTTTGCCTTCGTTCCTTCGTCGATGGATGAATGGAAGACCTATGCCTCCGCCTGAAGTCTCTTCTCCGAACCAATTTCTTCGTTGGCAAATCGACTTCAACTGAGCTCAGCTCTATTGACGCGTCGTTGATCCATGTCCACCAGATCGACAGGGAATGGGGAAGTTTGTTCAAATGATGTGGATGAGCAGCAATGAGCGGGGGAAAGAGGAGGAGGAGGAGAAAGATTTGCGTCGATCGAATGTTCTTCAGTGAGAATCAAAGTAAGAAAAAGAAACGAATAGTTGAAGAACAGTTCCACTTGAGACATCATCGAGACGCAACAAGAATTTCGTTTCATTCGTTGGCAAAAATGTGTTCAATCACTTCGAATCGATTCGCAAGATCGTGCCGAAGGAAAGAATGACTTTGGTGAATCGAGCACAATGAAATGTCTTTTGCAAATAGACTGATTCGATCTGACTTGAACGAGAAGCAGAAGATGAGCGAAATGACGAGAGAGAGAGGGACAGAAAGCCAAGTAGCTCAGTACCGTTGTTTCCTCGACCTCACTTTTTCAGAAGAAATCATCATTATTCGAACGGAAGCTTGAAGTTTCGTCTCTGATCACCACCAGCATGGTGTCGAAGGAGGTGGTATTCTTATTTGACGAGAAAGCATTCCCAGAAGACGTACTGACGATGATATTCTGCTTGCCTCACCAGAACATCATCGATCATCGCAGAAAGAGAGAGAATTGCTCGGCTGACGACCATCTCTTCATACTTTCTGCAATATTCATTCCTGGTGACTATCACGACGAGACTGGCTAAAAGAAAAAAACATTCGACAAACATTCACCCCGTCAGGTGACGACATCAGCACGTTCGGCAATTAGACCAGATCGATTCTCGCTTTCTCTGCTTCAATCGGACTGGCTGGAAACTTTTCTTCTTCTTCGTCTCTCTCCATCATTCAGGAAGATCGTCAGAAGACGTGCTGATGACAGTGAACATGATCTGACGAGATTTTCATGTCATCAGCACACAACACAATCATTTCTCGGTCTGACAAGATGCAAATCATCATCACCAGCACGATCCTCCTCTCTCTGCTTCATCCCATCGGAACATCGATCTATCTTCTCGACACACACGATGGTTCCAACATCGAACACTTCGATTGTTTCGACATCGACTCCTTACCTTATTGTCGTCGTCCTCGCTTTCCAATCGAGCTCCATCGCAACGATGAACACTTCTCCTGCAACGAAACGAACGGTGGCTTCCTGCATCGTTTCAGCGATCTTCGAGCGAACAATGTGAGCATCAGCACTATTTTGCATCGATGGCGATCGAGTATCGAACAGGTCGAAGCGTATGCACGCTATCTCCGTCAGAAGACTGAATCAGATGGACATCTGTGTGAGTGTCAGCATGGCAATGGATTTGGAAAGTCTTGCGAATATCAGTTGCCCATCGGGAAAACGTTGGAAGAAACACTTGATTGGCAAGTGATGATGAGACAGAGGAACGAATGGAAAGTCCAAGTGCATGGAAAGATCACTTGCTATGAGGGCATCGAGTGTGATTCGGGTCTTTTGTGTTTGGATTGGCGCGAGATCTGCGATGGAACACAGAACTGCATGTTCGGGTTGGATGAAGAGAACTGTGACATCTTGGAAATGAACATTTGTGACGATGATGAATATCGATGTTCGAATGGAATGTGCATTCCGGATCAATACTTTGTCGATGGGGAATTCGATTGTTTAGATTCGAGTGATGAAACGTGGGGTTCGCTGACTGAAAAATGTGCGCGGAGGCGAGCGAGTGTTCAATGTGATGATCGTATTTGTTGGAGGGATCAATGGTCCTGTGGCGATGGACAATGTATCGCGTTGCGGCTCTCATTCCAGAGCCACTTATACATGCATGCGTGCATCAGCCGTCGTGATCAATACTTCATGTGTGAAACTCATTACGATCGCATCATGTGGACAATGCCGAATGGTCGATGTAATGGAGATGAAAACTATGCCGCAGATCCACTGTTCGAACCCACCGAAGCAGAGGAGTGTGAGTATCTTGTCAAGTGTACCTTGTCTCGGGGAGGGGAGAAGAACTGTCCGTGCGAGCGAGGTGGTGATGAATGCCGCAAGAGACTCCAAGATAGATGCCCGAACAAGATTATCCACTATCCGAAGGGAGCATTCATGGCTCCATTTCTCTTCTTCTTCTTCGACACATCGCAGCAGGGCACAGCTTCTTTGCCTAATTCCATTTTGATCAAAGGAACAGTGAAATGTCGACACACTTTGGTCAATGCTACGAGAGCGATTCATCCTAATCCAGATCCATTCATCAATGGCATTATTGACGAATACATGTGCAATGAACAGAAGAGTTTAGATCCAGTGAAATGGAATCAGTCCGCCGATCAATGCTTTCGCGCCAATGAATCGAGTGATGTGTGCAGGGGATGGAATCCGTGTCTCTCCGTCACTCGCATCAAAGATGGATCGTCGGATTGTGTGGACAGGCGAGACGAGATGGGGCAGACGAACGAAGACATCGAGAAGAGCTGTGCCCGTGTGCACCGACATCGCTTTCGTTGTTCACCAAATCAAACAACATGCTTCCGAGTGACAGCACTTGCTAATGATTGGGGCCACTGTATGAATGGATACGATGAAGTGTGGCCAGGAACAAATCGTCGATTGCTGGATGTGAAATGCGAGGAGAAGGCGAAAGCCGATTGTTCTCTCCTTCGTCAGTACATTGAACAATCGCCACCATCAATGCAGAAGAATGACACTCAGAGGATGACTCGCATGCCCTTTCGTTCTTATTGTGACACAATCCAAGATCTGAAGTTAGGCGAAGATGAGAATCGAGTAGAATGTCAACGATGGTGGAAATGCGCTCGGAGTCAACACCGGTGTGAAACGAGACAATGCATCGATGAGAAATGGATGAATGATGGTGAATGGGATTGTATGGACGCATCGGACGAGAGGGAACTGCTCCAAGACATTAAGAGATGGATGCAACGACAAGCTTTGATCCATCAGTCGATTAGTGGAGTGACATGGGACTGGGATAGGTGTCATTCGACGTCATCGTTCGTCTGCCTCTCACCCCACTCAACACAAAGACAATTCATCTGTCTCAATCAAAGTCAACTCAGTGACAACAAGATCGACTGTTTGGGAGCCATCGATGAACGAAATACCTTGTCACACTGCTCGACATCATCACAACTGCTCGGACACCACTTTTTGTGTCCATCGAACCATCACTGTGTGCCGTTTTGGGAGCATTGCCAAGGAGACAATCGCTGTCCGAATCGAAGTGATGATGATCACTGGTGTTCTCGCTCAGCAGCAACAACAACAGCGTCGAGTTGCACGAAAAGAGGTGATTTCATCTGTTTCGATGGAACATGCATCCTCAACGGTCGATGCAACGCAGAGTTCGAATGTCCATTCGGAGAAGATGAGTACATGTGTGACTACCGCTCTGCCATAAGTGGATTTCGTTGGCCCTATCGCTTTAAGAAAGAATATAATGCTCGACAGACCATCCACTCAATTCAACTACCCGTCTTTCCAGGTTTGCTGAACATTCCCCAACCGAACGTGAACGAGATCATTCTTCCACTATCATCAGCAATTCCAGTGGAAATCAACTCGTCCTCATTGGCCCCTTACTGGTGTAATCGTGGCCTCGCCATTCTCTCCGCCAACAACCGTTCTATCGTGTGTTTCTGTCCCCCACAGTACTACGGTGACTTCTGCGAATATCATGCTGATCGACTGTTGCTTCTCCTTCATCTCAATCTCTCACAATCCATCTACACACCCAACACTGATCCGAGCATCGTCATCAAACTGCTCGTTCTCTTCCTCTTCGATGATCAAGTGTTGATGACACACGAATTCCACCTTCGACCTGCATCGGAGATCACCATGTTCGCCAAGATGACGATACATTTGCCCTATTCGCGATCACCCATATTTCGCCAGCATCGACAAGATCGATTCAACAATCGATCAGACATCCTCCACTCCCATCCCTTTGCCGTTCGAATCGAAGCCTTCGAAATGGATGACAAGGAGAGACTGGCGTTGATGGCCGTGTGGCACTATTCCATCACCTTCGACTATCTGCCCGTCTTTCGCTTCGCCAAAGTGCTGCATTGGACGAAAAGGGATCGATGGGCTCGAGATCCTTGTTCCACTCGTCGATGTCCTCTGAATGCCCGATGTCATCCACTGATGAACGACCACTCGCAGTCCATCTGCCTGTGCAGAGCCAGCTTCATCGGTGAGAACTGCACTGTTCGAGATGAACAATGTGCGAGAGGACACTGTGCACCCTCCTCTCTCTGCATGCCCAACTACCGATCATTGCTGCGTGGCAATGCCACACCCTACTGCATCTGTCCTTCCAATTGGTTTGGCGATCGATGTGAGATCGTCCATGACTATTGTCAACTCACTTCATGCCTCCATGGAGGAACATGTCATCCGACTTCACAGCCGAATCGAGTGTTTTGTGTTTGTTCGAGTGAATATCGTGGGTCTCACTGTGAAACGATGAAACCTCACGTTCGATTGTCGCTGATCGATAGGATACAATACGCAGGAGCAGTGGTGCAATACTTTCACATTGATTTATCGTCTCTCGATCTTCTTCTCGTTGGTCAACAAGCCTACCGAACATCGCTGCCCCGATCCATCCAATATCATCATGATGGTAGTGCAGCACCACCGATCATCGTTGCTAAGACCTACGATTCGCATGATACCTCGTCCTCACATCTCTATCTGCTCTCCTTGGTTCTCGATGCCATCGTGATCAACGGCACCACCCAGATGTCCGATATGAATGAATGTGAATCTGTACACCACATATCGAATGGTAATTTCTCTCACATCATCATAACAATACCGTGTTGCGCTTTGTTTTAGTCTCGTCCCCGATTCAGTACCATCAAATCTGTATTGACGATGCCTCGTTACTCTGCTTTCGAGATGACACCTACTTGTGTATCTGTGGAACGAATCACACTCACGTCGAATGTTTTCTCTACGATGATCAACTGGATCGATGTTCGCACTGTCTGTCAGGTGGACGATGTTTACGAGGCGATCACAATCAATCGAATGATTTCGTATGTCTCTGCCCATTGTGTTACTCGGGTCGACGATGTCAGTTCAACTCGAAATCGTTCGCCTTCACTCTCGATCAACTTCTCTACAGCGATCTCACAACTCGTTCGCTCAAGGGACGAACCAGTGCCCTGTTGATCTTCTTCTCTCTGCTCGCATTTCTTGTAGCGATGCCGAACAATCTCTTATGCTTCATCACTTTCCGACGGCCAACGTGTCTTCGCAATGGAGTGGGACATTATTTGCTCTGCCTGAGCGTGGCCAATCAACTGAATCTGGGTCTTCTCCTGGCACGTCTCCTTCACATCATTCTCGGTCTTCTCATCGACTCCTCTCATTCCACTCTCGTCTCGGACATCAGCTGCAAAGTGTTGAACTATTCTCTCTCGTGCTGTACACGAGTATCACTCTGGCTGACCACATTCGTTGCCCTCGAACGTGTCTACACGACGATGTTTCTCACCAGTCAATGGTTCAAACAACCACACATCGCTCGTCGTCTCATCATCATCACCTGCTCTGTCATTCTTCTCTCTGCTGCCTACGAACTGGTCTTCACCAGATCATTCTCCAGCATGGATGAACGAACGGGTATCATCTGTGTCACCGAGTTTCCTCCCCGCCATCAATCGTTTTGGACCATCTTGCACCAGATCATCTCCATTGCACATTTCATCTGTCCCCTAGTGATCAATCTTTGTTGCACCAGCACCATCATCGCTCTAGTGATCAGAACAAAGATGAATCTTCATGCACGACGAACACCAGCTGACGACACCCGTCCTAGTCGGAATGTCTTGCGCGATGTGCTGAATGAAAACAAGGAACTGATCGCTCGACCGGCGATCATCCTGATTCCATCTCTCTTCTCTCTCTTCTCTTTGCCCTTGTTCATCGTGGCTCTGTCGTTGGCTTGTCAAAATCTCGAACAACATCCTCTCCGTTATCTTCTGCTGACCTTCTACCTGTTGACATTCATTCCATCGTTGATCACCTTCGTTCTCTACATCTATCCATCGTCGTTCTACTGGGATGAGTGGCGAGCGACGAACTTGGGTCAACGGCTCGTTGTTCTGAGAGAACAACGAACTGGAGGAGTGGACACGACCGTATCATCGACCTTAGAAACTCGGTCAAAGACAATCTGACATCAATCAAATCGATAGGGAACAGTTTCTTTGTCCCAAACTGCGTGCTTATTCAGTGTTTGCGCGAGACAACAGATGACTTTCACTCTCTTCTTCAGTCGAATATGACGAGGATGAGGATACAGTGCTCTCTGCTTGGTCAATAAAGAAAAAGCTTTCGTTCGTCATCAATCTTGAGGGTGAGGGTGAGGGTGAGGGTGAGTATAGCTACCACAATACCAGGTATTTCGATTTTGCTTGAATCTTATCAAGTGGCACAAGTATTAGTATAGGAGATCCAAAATAATTTGAATCAGTACATAATACTATATCCATAGGGTAAGGGTGAGGGTGTGAGTCGAGCAACCATGACGCGTTTCGATCCTGCTAAAGATCTCTTCAGATGGCTTATAGTAGCATATCTGTTTTGAATGATCCGTAGATCACAAACAAGATATATAACCTATTCTCATTCAAGTAAATCCTGAGAATATACAAGAAAGGATAGGTATCCATATAGTAGGAGTGAGTATAGCTACCGTGATCATGATTTCGTCCATGCTAAAGGACTCTTCAGACGGCTTTAACTTTAAAATTGTCATCTGGACTGATTTCAAAAATCAAGAGTATATAGAATATATATTTAAGAATTCAGAGATCCACACGACCGATTTCGTCCCTTCTCAGAGCACTCATCAGGTATCTTTTCGATTCTATTATTATATATAAGCCTGACTGTCCAATTCATTTTGAAGTAGTCAAGATATTTGAAAAAGGTATAGTTAATATTCAGAGCACAGCACGATGTGTTATCATGTCCTTGCTTATAAGTACCATCAGATAAGTGAAGAATCAATAAATAGACAAAACATATGAATTTCTTATCTCAAACTATAGAAAATCAGCAAATTCAACTGAATTGAAGAACTTTGAGTAGCATTATAATATTAAGAGTAGCTGTGATGACATGTTGTGCACTTGGTTGAGTGGCGCATCACATAGTTATTCTCCAATTTGTTTCGTTTTAGAATTTATTCAAGCCCATTTATTCTGCAAGAAAACTAGTATAAATCAACAATTTCTATTGATGAAACTTAGTTTGGTACTATGAAATAAGATTGAGGGTTACATATACTCTCAATGTGTACTCTGCTTATGTGTATTTGAAAAACGAAAAGATGAGTACTCTAATAAAGTGCTGTTGTCACATTGAGCTTTCCAAAGTTCTAAATTTTGTGTATTTGTGAGAGTATGTCAAGTTTGAAGTAGAATCTACTCTATTTCAAGCCTTTTGGTTTTCTTTTTTCGAGATGTTGTTACCGTGGTAAAAACCAGTTTATTCGCTACATTTAATGTTAGATGCTTGATTCCTTGTATATCTAATGACTTGTTTCTACCTTTTATCGCTTATTCCTATAGTGATCTCTTCTTATTTGTATCGTTAATACAAACAGTTTCGAGTTTGTGCATCACCTAAACTAAATGAAAGTATTTTTAGATTTTTTAATTTTAATTTTTCTTCTTACCGTTTTCTATATAGATAATCGCGACATATTGCTAAAATATGTGTGTTTATCTTACGTGAAGATGTCATTAGACGGTTTAATTGCATATAAACTATCTTAGCAGAGATAATTTATGAGATCAGAAAGAATAAAAATGCAAAAAGAAAATTATTCACCGACAGTGGTGATACTATTCATGAGAACAAATATTGACTTGACTTCAAGTCTCATTATTTCATTTATATTGCACGCACATATGTAGTAGATTTACATGTGATACGAATATCACATTTGTATATGTCGGTGGAAGGTATATATATTGAAAATGTTTCTGAGAAAAAAAGCGGTGAATGAGTAGTGATCATTAAAAACAACCAATCATATTCTACACATGAGGATAGTAATGAAAATATAAGCTCATGAGTTCTCTTGACGAGATTTGTACCAAATAATTTTTTGCTATTCGGACAGATATCCTACAAACTAGAGGAGACGAGACACATTATTACACATAATCAACATATTCTTTCAAATAATTAAAGTACTTGAACAAACTTCTGATAAGTATGATTTTTTATTAAAATATGAACAATCAAAAACCGAATTTGGTCTAATTATTTCAAATAAAAGTAATAAAAAGGAAAAGCATCAAAAATAGATTAACAATAATACAGCAAATACTACACAACTGAAGTCAAATGGGAAAAAAAGAGAAAACGATGAAAGAGAGACACAATCTTAATTCCAAAAGTGAAGAAGAGACGGAAAAATATCCAAATACACATGGATATTCAGTCAATCAAATCAAATTTATTATTTAATAATGATTAAGCATAGTTTGAATTAAACTAACGTATTTCCCCTTCAAAAACAATGGCGTCTAGCCACGCCTAGCAGACAAAACTAATAGAATATACAAAAATTTGTGCAGTACGAAAATCGATCAAAATTTACAGTAATAAAAAGACACCATATATATGTTACACACACCATAGAAGACATCTAAACTTTCAAAAAATTATGATGTGCATCAAATGTGAACTCTTCTGTTTGTATCACTACAGAAAAATTTAACTCATAGAAATCAAAACCGACACAACCGATAAATAGTTTCGAAAAAGCCGTAGACCTCTCAAAACTATAGCAAAATACCAGAAGTAACATACACAACCAATTGTTAATATAATCGAAAATCATACCCAAAAAAGTAAACTTACAGAGACCGAAAAAATACTTAAAACAACTAAGTCGCATCCGACAAACAACAACAACAAAGTCCTCGAAATAAAAACGCTCACGATATACAAAACAAAAACAAAAAAAAGAAAAAAAACAAATACGGCAACACAATGACACCATCGAAAACGAATTAGCTATACCAACCATAAACCGGAATAATCCGAAATTGGAAACATCATTTAATTCACAACCGTTAACGTCCAATACTGTTCAAAAACAACACCAAAGACGCTACCAAACACAGACATAACACGAAAAAATTGTAATGTAAAACTACAATATACAGCAAAACATCTAAATATATACCTAACAAGCCAAAATACAAAAAATAAAAACCCCCCTATCTACCGCCCATCGGCTCACACAAAACCGATGTAATCCCCGTCCACTTTTGATAGAAAACCAAACGTTTTCCAAACGGTTCCAACTTCCCAACACCTAAAATGGCAAAGGTCAAACGGGAACATTCGAAAAAACTGGAAGTACTTCTATACGATTTAGCTGTATGAGAAATTATTTTGATATGTGAAAAGTATTGGTAATTAAAAATCGATGGAGTAGAATAAAATCAAGGCTATCTATGGCCTAATTCAGTGCACAATTATATGTGATGGTGTATATGCGTCGAAATTGAAGAAATTTTTGTATTTTCTTGGAATTTCTGATGAAGAATGAGGTTGGGCATTAGTTAGAAGTAATCTGCTGTATTTTCCTATATAAATTGTATTTTAAAAAGTAGGTCAGAAGGTCATTAAGTACATTTAAAATGTTGAAAAAACACGAAAAAATAACAACGACGTCAGCTAGCTGGTTGAAAAGCGAAATTAGCATAAAAACTGATGATTGTAAGCAATTGAAATGTACTGAGCATGTGTAAAAAATATGAGCATTTGAAATATTTTGAGCATTTTAAACATTTTGAGCATATGAAGAATTTTGAGCATTTGAACATTTTTGAGGGTGGGTGAGGGTGAGTATAGCTACCGTGATCATGATTTCGTCCATGCTAAAGGACTCTTCAGACGGCTTATAGTAGCATATCTGTTTTGAATGATCTTGAGGGTGAGGGTGGCTGTTAATGCAAAATAATTTTCAAAGAGCAAGGAGAGAAAACTCTCTAAGATGTGTTTCTTTTGGCTGTTGTTGTTGTTATATAAATAGATAATTATTTGTCGACCGGTTTCTGTTTATTTGAAAATAAACTTCTTCAGGAAAACAAAAATCTATAAAATATAACAAACGAAAAAGTTCAAACACGAACAACACACACACGTAACAAAAAAACAAAAAACAACTAATTTTTATAAAAAAATTAGTATATATATATATATATATATAAATATACATATATGTGTGTTAGGTATCACCTAACATGATATCTTCGAAATTGATATCATTGATGTCGTTGATATCTTTTGGATGACAAGAGCCACAAGCTGATGTTGAACCATTTGCTGTTGCACTGGTTACTGGGTAGGAAATGGGTCCAAGTACCCGTTCAGCCTTATCTCCCAGCGATAGAGGCGACAAAGCCGATGTTGATGAGTTTGATGAAGAAAGTGAAATATCTTCATCAGTTGAAGTTTTTAATATGCTAGGCATATTTTTCCGCATGGGAGAGGCTCCCGCAGATGAAGTAGCAGATATAGAAGCAGTTGATGATGATGATGAAGATTTGTTTCCATCATTATTATTTGTTGCTTGACATGCTGCTTCACGTGCTTTTTCTTTTTTTACTAAACGGATTTGTTGCCATTTAGCTTTTTTCTTTTCAATTCTTTTTGCAAGGGCATCAGAACGTAGTTTAAGATGTACTGCATCTTTCTTGTTCTGGCCTTGGGTTATTTTATCACCTTTTGATGAAGCATCATTTGGGACATGTATAACCGGCTGAATTTTATTCACTACTTGGGTAGATGAAGTATGGGCGATTGTTTTTGTTTGATCTATGTTGTGAGACAACATAGTCGATGGAACTAGTTTTGGTATTGAATCTTTTAGATTCATTATTTTTTCTTGTTCTTCTTTTTTTCGACGTTGAATACGTCTTTCTTCAGCCCTAATTTGAATAAGATCAGATTGATCATTATTCTTTGAACGATTATCAGCAGGTTTAAAGTTCGTTTGTGATGAACGAACTACACCCTCCTTTCGTTTATAATCCCAATGAGATTGGGATGATTTAGTCGAATCACGAGCAAATTCGGCTATCGATTGTGTATTAGCAATCGATCGATTGTTGATGAAACTATCACCACATGGAATCCATATGGCTAATTCATTTTTGTTGCACATATATAATTTAAATACACCTTGGTCATTCCGAGTAACAACTGAAGTTGCTACCCATCGCAAACCCAATGATGTATTTTGGTCGATTTCTGTGAAAGATGGAGGACCAATTAATACGGCAATATCTTGCTGCAACCGAGCAGAGAATGGTGTTAAAGCACGAATGCGTGTATTTATACCATTTCCACCAAGGCTGCGGAGCAAGTGCACTTTGAATGACGGTATTCATTACAAAGCTAAATGGATTTGTAGGACCTCTCTTCTTATCGATAACGTCCAACAAATGGATAATGTTAGATTAAAATATTAGATTATTTTAATCTATTTGTCTTTACACATCTTCTTATTTACATTAAGATATCAGATTAACTCATTCCATTGGTCTTTGCACATTTTATTTTCTGAAAACGAAAAATATAAGGATGTCCGTGTTTCGAAAATCAAATATAGAGGTGCATATATCTAGAACGTGAGAAATAAGTATGTCCATGTTCGGAAAATAACCATGTCCGTATATATATTTGGAAAAGTAAAAAATACTAATAAGGATGTCCCACATTTTTTCTACTTCGAGTGTTCCCGATAAAAGTAACACACAAAGTTGAAGCATCAGAATGCAAAATAGTAAATCTTGGACATCTTTATTTTCCAAACATGGACATACTTATTTCTCATGTTCTAGATACATGCACCCCTATATTTGATTTTCGGAACACGGACATCCTTATATTTTTCGTTTTCAGAAAATAAAATGTGCAAAGACCAATGGAATGAGTTGATCTGATATCTTAATGTAAATAAGAAGATGTGTAAAGACAAATAGATTAAAATAATCTAATATTTTAATCTAACATTATCCATTTGTTGGACGTTATCGATAAGAAGAGAGGTCCTACAAATCCATTTAGCTTTGTAATGAATACCGTCATTCAAAGTGCACTTGCTCCGCAGCCTTGGTGGAAATGGTATAAATACACGCATTCGTGCTTTAACACCATTCTCTGCTCGGTTGCAGCAAGATATTGCCGTATTAATTGGTCCTCCATCTTTCACAGAAATCGACCAAAATACATCATTGGGTTTGCGATGGGTAGCAACTTCAGTTGTTACTCGGAATGACCAAGGTGTATTTAAATTATATATGTGCAACAAAAATGAATTAGCCATATGGATTCCATGTGGTGATAGTTTCATCAACAATCGATCGATTGCTAATACACAATCGATAGCCGAATTTGCTCGTGATTCGACTAAATCATCCCAATCTCATTGGGATTATAAACGAAAGGAGGGTGTAGTTCGTTCATCACAAACGAACTTTAAACCTGCTGATAATCGTTCAAAGAATAATGATCAATCTGATCTTATTCAAATTAGGGCTGAAGAAAGACGTATTCAACGTCGAAAAAAAGAAGAACAAGAAAAAATAATGAATCTAAAAGATTCAATACCAAAACTAGTTCCATCGACTATGTTGTCTCACAACATAGATCAAACAAAAACAATCGCCCATACTTCATCTACCCAAGTAGTGAATAAAATTCAGCCGGTTATACATGTCCCAAATGATGCTTCATCAAAAGGTGATAAAATAACCCAAGGCCAGAACAAGAAAGATGCAGTACATCTTAAACTACGTTCTGATGCCCTTGCAAAAAGAATTGAAAAGAAAAAAGCTAAATGGCAACAAATCCGTTTAGTAAAAAAAGAAAAAGCACGTGAAGCAGCATGTCAAGCAACAAATAATAATGATGGAAACAAATCTTCATCATCATCATCAACTGCTTCTATATCTGCTACTTCATCTGCGGGAGCCTCTCCCATGCGGAAAAATATGCCTAGCATATTAAAAACTTCAACTGATGAAGATATTTCACTTTCTTCATCAAACTCATCAACATCGGCTTTGTCGCCTCTATCGCTGGGAGATAAGGCTGAACGGGTACTTGGACCCATTTCCTACCCAGTAACCAGTGCAACAGCAAATGGTTCAACATCAGCTTGTGGCTCTTGTCATCCAAAAGATATCAACGACATCAATGATATCAATTTCGAAGATATCATGTTAGGTGATACCTAACACACATATATGTATATTTATATATATATATATATATACTAATTTTTTTATAAAAATTAGTTGTTTTTTGTTTTTTTGTTACGTGTGTGTGTTGTTCGTGTTTGAACTTTTTCGTTTGTTATATTTTATAGATTTTTGTTTTCCTGAAGAAGTTTATTTTCAAATAAACAGAAACCGGTCGACAAATAATTATCTATTTATATAACAACAACAACAGCCAAAAGAAACACATCTTAGAGAGTTTTCTCTCCTTGCTCTTTGAAAATTATTTTGTAAAATTCGCTCGTATAAAATAAATTTTTTAGATCCACCTATCATTTAAAAACAAATTGTTGGAGAAATCAAATGTAACAATGAAGATATACGAAAAAACGTTTTCTCGGAGACTTTTGGAACACTCGGCGTGTTCCATAGAAAAACGTAATAGGTGTACTTGTGTGTGAATATAATTCTCAATTTAAAACTAGTTTGTCAATTACTATTATGTTACATATTGTCATTTACTTACCATTAACTATAAAATGAAAATCTTATATAGTTTTACAATACAATCAAATTCAATAATTCAACTTAAGATTTAAGCAAGACTAATTATATATTTAATTAGGTTAGATTGGAAAAAGTCGAAAGACAACATGTTGAAAAGGAAAATATCGAAAATATTTGGTTTTTCGAAAGTCTTAACGACAAATTATAAATAATGGATAATGTTCGTCACCTCCACACTATCAAACAATGCACTCATTGTCCTTCATGATTTATTTTTCAAAGGCTTAACAAACATTTCGATATTCCCTATACAAGGTCTACAATTTTCTATATATTGATTTTCGATATTCTATCTTTCGATGTGTTTTCTACGTTTTCCGTCAATAATTGCGACACAAAATAGATCTAGATAAAGACTAGTACACAATTCCCCTCTCGATTTCTATAATTAATCTTTTTATATTAAAACATATATTTCAAAATTTGGTCCTATAATGAAAAGATGCAGGAAACGACGATTTACAAAATAGCCTATGGCCAATCTTTCATAATTTCTATACTAAAAAAATTCTAAGCATAGAAATGTCCCTTACAAAAAACGAAAAATTAACAATAAATCTGATCCTACTATTTTTCCATGAACTATTGTTCTTTAAGTTCCCCAAAACAAATCCTTTTTTTTAAGAAAAGTGCATCGAAATTCTGTACAAATTCTACCTAAACTTTAATTTTAGATCTTCAATCAAGACAACTTACCAAATACTATTCGATGTGACAAATATGAAAATGTTGTAAATTCGAGATTTTTTCGATACGAACTTTTCGTTACCTTTTATTTTCATATAAAACCTTAGGAAAAATAAGAACTCTTTTATGCGCTTAGTACTTTCGAATGCCCTCTTTCTCGAGATTCGTAAAAAAAACATTTTAAAAGTAGATTGTACACTCGAGAATAAAGTTTCAAACAATCGAGGACCTCTACAATTACGGTAATATGTCATAATAAGAAAGAAAAAATGTAGTCTTTGTTTGGTTTTGAGGTAGGTAAAGAATAGTAATCATTCATCATATAAACAAAATAAACCAAATCGAAAACTGTTTTCTTTTCATGGAGTTACACGATTATTATTGGACGCAGCATCACACGAACAAACTCCATGGTTTATTCTTCTTTTTTCTGACGTACATTTCTATCCTTAGAATTTTCTTACTATAGAAATTATGGAAAAATCGTCATAAACTATTTTGTAGAACAACTTTCACTGCATCTTTTTATTATAGAAACAAATTTTTAAGTATGGAGTTTAATATGAAATAATTAATTATACAGATCGAGTCATGACTTCTGGACCATACTTTAAATAAGAATGAAATTTTAAACCTAAACATATTGTCTCATTTAATATTTAGTATTATATTCAGAATTGTCCATCATTATATTTAATCTCAAGTACTCATATAGACTAATATTATGTTCAGTTACAATGGTTTGGTTTAGTACTAACAAAACACATTATAAATACAATATTCACCAAGAGGTTATATGTGTTGATACACGTCAAAACTTTTCAAATAAGATATATGCTTGCGATTGACAATCGTAGAACACGTATCATGATTTGTCTATAATAAAATATAGTAGAAAAATCTTATATAGATAAATTGACCTAAAATTTTTAAAAAATCGAAAATTCTATATAACTAATAAGTATAATACGTGTATATAAATGTGAATGAGGTCTTTAATCTCACAAGAATTTCTCATTGAATAGACTATGCAAAAATAATATGAAATGAGAATTTATTCAATCAACATAATCAAGTTGCACACGAAAAAGAAAACACTTCAAATATATTTTAGTAAACACTATTATGATTATTGACATACTCTCATTTTCATTTTCTAACTACTCATTTTGTCAATCATCAAGTCAGTTAAAAATATTTGAAAATCAACACGCAATGCTCGAAAGAATCATACAATATAAGGATTCATTCATTAAACATTTTACTCGTCTAATATTGAAAAAACTAGACCTATCCTTACGAATTCCTAGTATAAGCTTAGTGCAATTCTACTGTAATTTTCATCAAATCGTGTTGATCTTTTTCTGGAATCTTATGAAATTTTAATAAGAATACCATGCAATCTCATAGAATCATCATGAAAACCTCATGACATGTTACCAAACTATCGCGAAAAAGTCATCCAATTTTAGGAAAATCTTCCTAAGGTCTTAACAAACTACTGTAAAATCCTACCGTCATCTTTTGACATCCAGCGAAATTCAACAATTAAACTCCGAACATAATAAGAAATAATGATAATACTGGCGGAGCTTTTCCTGTATTCGATATTTAGTGATTTCTTATCGTCTCCGATCACATCCAAAGCTACACATTCTTATTTCCCCATATTTCCGATACAGTAGGCTCTTAATCCGACAGATATCGTGTCGCATATCGTTATTTTCCATCCGTCTAACGGTGTCCGGAACTTCCCGCCAATGAACGCTTACTGTCGCTATCAAACAACGTGCAAAAATGACTCCATCTTAAACGTATACTACTCTCAGGTCCTATCGCGATCATCCTTACATAAGCATCTCTCTTGCCACAATAAACACAGTCAGCTGAAAATTAAACGCGTCCATCAACCTATCCCACAAATGATCTACGAAAACAGCTAGCACTCATCAACCAATTTACGCCTAATCCAAAACGAGAAAACTTTCTTACACTTTAACTTTGCTTTTAAAATAGAATCAGCTCCAATTACAATGTTTTTCATGCGGCTTTAAAAACCCAAACACCTTACTTGAAATTTCAATTTATACTTAATATCAAATAACTGCAACTGATGACCACATCCTACAAAAACTACTTATGCAAAAATATTTTCATGTTAAAAACTTCATATTTAGTATAAAATAAGTTGAATAAATCACATGATTATATACAAATTAATAAGATAAAAGATCTCGTCGAAATTATTTTTATATTTATTACAATATAAGTGATTTAAATCACATTATTATTGGCGAATTAATAAGGTAAAAGATTTGGTTGAATTTATTTTCGTATTTAATTTAAAATAAGTGAAACTGCTGACCGGTTTCTTCTCGAGATGATTGAAAAAAGATGGTCTTTCGATTTAAATGGATATTCTGTAGAAAAAGAATTTTTTTGTAGCTGAATCTGATGGGATTGACAAGGAAAAGGTTTATTTTAATTCATTTTTATGCTTAGGAGTACATTGATTCAATTCATGACTTGTGGTTTATCAATTAACTGGGGCATGGTTATGTGACGAAGTGATTGAGACGCTAGATTTGAATATGAAACTGTATAGAAAAGTGGTTTCTTTTGCCTCCTTTCGTCGGCGTGACTTCAAAAGTAGTTTATGATTTGTGTTGTCTTTGGTGTGTTGTAGGTCTTTTGTTTCAAAAAGTATTGTTTCTGTTGTAAACATTGAAGAGAAAATTTCAATACAGTGAGAACAGTAGCGTGGTATTTTATGTGTGCTTCTATATAGGGTTTTTCTGGTGATTGTTGTCCGTGGTCTTGTTTGTATCATCGAGCATTGCGTCTGGGGTGATTGCAGATAGAGGATTCGATTTTGTTGAGTTTGCGAGTGGTAAGTTGGTGTCTCGGTGGGATTGTCGGACATTCTCTGAAACCAGCTTTTAAATTCTAGTATCGTATGCCGAGAAGTAAAGATGGTACAGAATTTTCATGAAACTGTGAAATTGTGATAGGCATTGTGTAAGAAAATGTCTTTGTCAATTGATTAAGGACTTACTAGGTACATTCCAAACGTGATTTTCAAATTTTTTGCGTTTTCATGCGACTTCTGGGGCTATATGAGACATGCATAGTATGTTGATAATTGATTAGATAAATTTACAGCTTGTTTTCGTTTATTAGCATACATCGTTAGTCTTCCTGTAAATGAAAAGAGGGATAATACTATATAAAGAACCTACGGATAAAATCAAAACTTTGTTTTGTTATTTCATTGTTATTCCTCAATATGCCTACTAAAGTAAAGGACGGACTCAAATAACTGTTCGCTTCTATGTGACAGAAGAGCCATCATGCATTGATACAAATAACGAAAAGAAAAACAAATATCTGTACATAGCGGAAACATCAATGATCGCATATATCGAGCGTGAACACACATGAAAATTAATGTTTCGAAGCTATTTTACCTCTAAAATTGAATTGTGGTGAAAGTTTTATTTGTCCGTCGTTATGAATAGACAGTTGAGCTCATAGAGAATTCTAAGTGATTGAAATAAAATAAGTTGATTTTAAATTAATACATGTGAATGTGGCACATTAGGTTTTTGAATACGTCAGATTTAGATTTTCGTTTTAAAAATACTATGTTATTTAATGTTCAATTATTAGATAGAACAAATTATTATAGACTAGGAACTTATGGAAGAAGAATTATTTTATCTAAAGAAGACAAATATATTCGTATCAGGGGCGGCAGAGGCCTTATGCTTGGGGAGACTCAGATATTTGAAAAATTTTTACAGATCTCATTCTGGCTTTACTTTTCGGCAGTAATAACTATTTGAGCAAGTATTACTTGTTTTTTAGGAAAAGCGTATGCTAAGTTCGACGTTAGACGACCAACACTTATAACTGTATTAATTTCGACACATCTTCACATATTACTACTAGCGATTTTTTGACGAAGAGGATAGTCAACGCGTTGAACACATCGATAGTGCTCAGCATATTTTTATCTATCACTAAAACTTTTATTATCATCCTCACTTCATTGTTTTAAGATTTTGAACTGATAATCAGTAATCTTTGCTTTGTGTTTTATGGGAAGGACATTGTAACGAGTTCCGTTTTCTGTTACTTTTTCACAATAATTCGAATATTCTTCTTCTTATTATTATTATTAAATATATATACTTAGAACAATTTCATTTACATACGTTTCGAAAGCATCAGCTTTCTTCAATGTGTTGAATTCAAAACAGAACAATAAAATTACAAGTGCACAATTTTGTATGTACATGTCCTTTTTTTTTATCTTTTCTTACAGTACTAATGCAGAAGATGAACTATAACTTTTCTCGTTGAATTGACCGTCTTGTTTCTTCATTCATCACATGATTGTAGGAAAAGATAAAGGAAAAAAAAGACCAAGTATATACACATATGTCACAGGCAAAATTGAACTTTTAGGCAAAATTAAACTTGGGAAAAATTTGTTTTTAATGAGGCGCGAAACCACGAAATGATTTGTATATTGATAAATATGATTTTTGTAACAAACATTTTGAGTGCATCAACATCGTAAAACGATATTGGAAAACATTTTTATAAATAAGCAGTCATTCATTGTTTCAGTTGAACCAGTGCCTCTTGCTAAGTAAAAAGTTGAACTTTACCTTACGGTTCTGTTCACTTTTCGCTTTTTTGGTCGGTGAACAGATTTCAGTTGAGATCACTGATGAACTCTACATTATCCTAGGCTTCAATAGATTTTAATAGAGGGTACTGATGATCTCTACGTTCGAAATAATTGTACATTTTCTACGTTTTTCTACTCTCTGCTCTATATATATTATAGATACTCAGTAATAATAATTAGTTTGAAACAGATTAAAAGCACTTCACAATCTCAGCTTGTCTTGCAACCACTTGCTCTAAAAAAAATTTTAGGAATAAGGTTATCATAGAAACTGTTGTGAAACAGACGATAAGAATAAATTTAAAAAGTTAATCAATAAGTCCTTTCTTCTTTTTTTGGTCGGAAGAGTAATTTCTTTATATGTAAGTAAGATGAATGTGTTTCGATCAGACAACCAAAACTATCAATATTTCCTTTAGAACAAACACAATCGCAATCTTAAAAAAGTCTTTTACTTTTTTTTGGTCAAGACAGAAAACTATAGATTCTTAAATTAAAAAAGATGCTATCAAATAAACTCGCGCACTCTACAACTTCTTAAGATAGATTATATTTGAATAAGAGAACATTAGCGAATTCTATGTCTTCCTAAACTAGATTAGATTTCAATAGAACAATACTGGCGAACTCTACATCTTCCTAAAATTTATTCAACTTTGTATAGACTATACTACTAAACTCTACATTTTCTCAATATCTAATCGATATGAATACTAAACATTGACGAACTCTACAACCTCCTATAGTTTAACTGAAATCAATATACACCGTTAGCGAACTCGAAATTTCAATATGAAGAGTGCATTATGATACAAAATAAAATAAAATTTTGAATCTATGAATAATCGAGATATTTTATTTTTTTTTTAATGAAATGAAAGTTAAAACACTTGGTTTAATTTTGCTTAAAAGCTCAACTTTGACTGACACATATATATGACTTTTTTGTTTTCTTTAGTCAAGGTTTAAGTCTTTTTGCTGATGTTGATGATTAATTAATAAATTTTGCTAGTGCAATAGAACTTTTGATCATTTTCCAAACACGTAAATGGGTGGACGCAGTAATATGTCTTTAGAAGTTGTGATGAGCAATGGAAAATCTCTCTATCTCTTTAAATATTGTTTTTACATTTTTGTTCGGAAAAATTTTTGAGCCTCCCCTGATTCGTATGTAATACGTTATGTTTATGAGTGAACACAACAGACATTATAGCCTTCGTCAAAAAAAAATCGAAATATATATATTTCACAACAATTAAAAACTAAGTGCTGCATATTATAGAAGGATAATGGATGTATACGAAAATATTTTGGGGCAATCCTAAAGTAGTGAGAGTGATATCGTATTTTCCTATACACCGCAATTGGAAATTTTTCTTTTTTTTTTGTGAGTGGATAGAGCATCTTTTGTTCCATCGTTTCTATGTTATGAAGATCACTATCCAATTGGTCTTATAATAATAAAAATTCGATAAAAACTGTTTTTTGTTGAAAATCAGCTGAGAACATTGAGATCAGTATGGGTATGAAATGTAAAACGCGACACTTTCATATTTCATTTTATCATCACTTAATGCGTTGTAACACTTTTACTATACATGTATTTTACATGCAATGGTCTGGAGTATTTACAGCCACATTCTGTCACAGTACAATATAAAGTCAAATATTTTATTTTTTGTTCTTCAAGAGCGTGAAAAAGTACAGGTTCTGCGATGGTCGCTTTTTTGAATGAAGCTTTGTTATTATTATATTAATAAATGCGAAAAATTCGGATTTAAATCCGAATGTTATGTGTACTTCTAAAAATAAAAATAAGTGACGACAAATTGATTTTGATCGACATTCTCGAAAAACTATCTATCTTGAGTCTATGATCACCATTTTCACCTTATCTCGTTTACGGATTGGCCATTTGAGCTCTGTAACATCTCATTTAGACAGAAAACAGTTTAGTCTGCAAATTCATTCTACTCAAATGAGGAAGTTATTAGGTAAAAGAAGTGCTAGAAGTCAAACCTGAGGATATCCGAAGAAATCTTACACTCTGGGAGATGGAATTTTGGGTTTTTCTCACCTGTTGCAAGATATTCTACCCTTATTTTTCTACATGACAAAGATCTCATCAAGACACATCTTCTCTCACTAAATTATAAAAATAAAAAAACCTAGGCAGCCAATTTAGTATGAACAACATTGCAGGCTACCCTATCTAGTGATCATTCACTCAACTCCCAAAGTGATTGAAAATATTTAGAAACCACAAAAATCGAATTCAGATTCGTGATATGCTTAGAAAATTGGGTAGGAGGAGTTATTGCATAATGGATTTGGGCTTCTATCTAACGAGATTATGATCATAGATAATCTCATGGATCTATCAGTGATATATGATAGATAGAGGTATCAGTATTTTCACAATAATATGCCAATGTATGTAGCTATTGAGTTTGGATTTTGTTCCATTTTATAACTCTTTTTATTAGCGATAAAACCATGCATCTAGAACAGTCCAAAACCGCTAGTCACCCGAAACATATTTAGTCACATTGCTCTCAGAAAGCAGATTTTGTGCATTTTGGGCCCCTGTTTAGGCAACTTTCACTTAAAAATCACGCTTTCATTCAAAACCAATATCATATTCTTTATCATCGTTAAAAACTGACTCGATTTATATATATTGTGAATAATTTGGCGAAAAAGATTTTTTGGAAAAAAACCCTGTGCCCTGCCCCCCTCCTCCCCCCCTTAGGGGTGGTCTGGCCAATATTGACAATTTTTTTGATAACTCAGTCATTTCTTGTCACGTCTTTCTCATCTTCGAACTCGACTGAGATATTGATGAAACGATTCTGTGCACAAAATTTCAGCTCAATCAAATGTAATTGTGAAGAGTTATCGTGCAAACGGACACACTGGCCGATTTTAGAGTGTATGAACTTTTTCAGTACACAAAAAGCATTTTTATAATTAGAGCACCATTTTTTTTTTAGTTTTTCCGAGGTTTTTGAATGAATGAACTTATTAAACCTTTTCTTTTTTTGATAGGTAAGAATTTAAAGAAAAGGAATATCATAGACCCTGCATCTTGAGATGCTTGTGAAGAACAACAAAAAACAATTTATATATTGAATAAAGACTCACGGAGAAATCTTGCGGACACAATAAACAATTTTTGACCCTTGTTGGGTTTATATCTTTGTCAAGCGTCAGTAGATCGTGCTGAAAATTTTACCGCCCTCTCCTTACTTTAGCTTCAATCAGAGCTGCAGGTGTGGTCTGGTGCCTGGCAGGCCAGGCCAGGCTAAAATTCTTGGCCTGATTGAGAAACGAATTTAATTTTTTTTCATGAATTATGAAAAATTTCAATAATTTGGGACTTTCTTTTATGAAAAATATCTGCGACGCTTGCCTCTTTGTTTTAACTTTCGTATTTGTACTTCGTTCAAGCGTTTGACAAGGCTTCACGTAACTCTAAATGTCCCCAGTGTGCATGATCAACTTGCATAAGAAATTTAAAAAGATCATGAGCATGTGCGCCAAAATAGTATGATAACTTTTCGCGATAGATCGCAACGTTTTCCCTTGAATAATGCTTTGTGTGGAAGAAAATCGTCGGTTTCAATAGTAGTCTTACATAAAAGTTTTCTCATTATCCACAGGTGAACAAAGATTTCAAGATGTGTTCATGGTGTTCGACTAATATTACTATTTTGTGTAAACACTTGTCTTCTATTATCATCACGAAAATGTTAAATGATTAGAAATGAAATTGTGCATCAATCTTAACTTGTAGAATTCAATCGATTTGAAAAATTACAAATATCAGGTGGCCTGGAGCAGGTGCCTGATGGCCTGCCAGATCAGGCCAGGCCAGGCTATGAAAACAAACAGTCCATCTTGGTCCGACCCACAGGCCAGGTCAGGCTGGAAAAAAGTGGCCTGTTGACAATTCTGGCTCCAATACATGCTCCAAATTTCAGTCAATTTGAACGTACCCAGGCTGAGAACCATTTTTGAGAGGGTGTAATCTGAAATGGTACCGGGGATGGACAACTCAGGCTTCGAAATGGTCGCGCCAAAAACAGAAGTGGAGCGAACGCTAGTATTAATTTTGCGGTTGGATTGAAGTCAGAGCGGAGCGACTAAACGGTTATCTCGAGCTCGAGCTAAGCTGAGACGCGAAAATGGCAAAAGAATATTATGAATTGTAATTTTCTGCTTTTTTTTGTATCTTTCATAAAGAAAATTCTGTGCCGTTATTTAGCACAAAGGTAGTTTATAAAGGGCTCAAAACATCTAAAATTCTCTAATAAAATAACAACTTATTTTTATTGTGGCGGAACTAGACCACAGCGATTAACTGAGTGTGACACCAGAACTGAACTAGAGTAAGAAAAGACCGAAGCTGCCCATCTCTGAAGGAGCAAAGGAGAGAATGCTGACACTCAGCACCTTGTCACATCAGCACCTACTCGGCACCGTTGACACCTGATAAACACCTAGCTAGCCCTCACAGGCCATTTTACTATGAGCACCTTCGACACCTTCATCACCTTTAACGACTTCCCCACTATTTTAACTGCTTTTCTCAATACCTTGTGGTGAAATTTAAAGAACAGAATAAAGAAGTCGTATTTTACTAGAAGATACTGAGAAAAAAAAACTTCAAATAGTGGAAAAGTCGTTGAAAGTACCGAATTGATGCCGAGCAAGTGCTGAGATGTCAGAATGTTGGGTGAGAAAACTTACCCCTCTGGTTGGAATACCTCAAAAGTGTTCCGTAGCGAAGAAACATCGGCAATTATTAAATCGTTTTTGATTTTGAACTTTGTGCATAAAATAGATTCTAATGATGTATGAAAAACTTCGGAAGAATAAATCCCAATTCTACCTTCTGCCTAAATTGGAGATTTTTTACTGAAGTTTTAGCTTATGAGATAGTATAAATGTGTGAACAATCTTTTCAATCAAAATATTTCATAAAGGAAATGATTTTTTCAGATGAAACTTTCAGGGTAGAATGTTAATAGATTCTGTTTGTTTAATAATAATTGTCGAAGTCGATGATGCATTTTATCAATAATGATAATAGAAAATATTAAATAACGAAATGCTCATAGATATAAAAAGAATAATCGAATATCTTCTTGAATTCAAACTGAACACTAAAGTATTTTATAATCAATTGGTAGTCGATCATTAAAAATATTTCAAAGTATACAATATATATCTATATGAAAATTATTTTCAAATGTTATTTTATCTAATTGTTTTTTTCTATTGAATATTAATATACTAAGAAATTGTTGATTTTCACTGTTGTTTCTACTTTTTGTTAATAATTATTTTAAAAAATGAGATAATAATAATATACTTTTATCATCAGATGTACCATAGTCTATTCGAGATTTTTCATATATAAACGAGTAAGATTATTTTCGATTAAATTACAATTATTGATTATTGATTATTATTATTAATGTTTATATATAATAAATTATTTTTATTATATTTCACCGTTTTACTGCGATTCGATTGACACAAAAAATCAAATTTCTAAATACGTTTTATTAGAAAAAAATATACTACGAAATGTAGCTTGAAACGCTCTACAACCTCAATGTAACACCTATTTCAATTGTGTACTTATTGTTTTCAAGAAAACACAAAATTGTCTGTGACCATTTTTTGAGGTTGATTCGAGATTTTTATACAACTGGCATAAGTTTTACAATGTAGATTGTAGAGTTCTTCACGCTGCATCTTGTCATGCATTTTATTTTTCCTTATGAAACCATATTAGGTAATAAAAGTTTTAAAAACAAATAAAATTTCACATTCGTATACGAAAATATGATCGTTTTGCAACCTTGAAAATTAGTCATACAGAGTTTTACTTTCTTTGAAAAGAAAAATTCTATAATTAAAATTAGCCTTACTATGTATATGTAAATTGTCTTCTCTTTTCCGCTGCATCTTATTAGATATGCTGTTCTTTAATAAAACGCATTTAGAGATTAAGATATAAAATAGAAAATGTCGCCCACGGGTAGATGACATCTCGATGGAAGGGTTAAGATGTTTATATTATTAATAAAATAACCATAATGACAATT
Organism: Macrotrachela quadricornifera; assembly: GCA_022393335.1. Lineage (NCBI taxonomy): Eukaryota > Metazoa > Rotifera > Eurotatoria > Philodinida > Philodinidae > Macrotrachela > Macrotrachela quadricornifera. Next base: position 238,111 of record JAJEKB010021353.1, read on the forward strand.
TGATGTATTTAAAAATAAATTTAATTGTCGACTTTGACGTTAATAATTTTCGAAATATCTTACTTATATATCATAAATTGTTTCTAAGTTACGACAAATTAATTTCAAATCATCGATTCGGTCAGTTTCGAATAACTTGTTTAAGTTGTTGTTCATGGTTATCTTGATTATTTTTTGTTAAATTGGGTTATGTATTTTGTTAATTTTACCTTGAAATAAGATATAAATAAGATGATATTGACCGTTGATGGAATATCATACCAAATAGATGATACATTTAAGAATTTTCATATTTTAATTAGTAATTTAGATGACCAATCAACTTAAGTTTAATAAGAATTAAATAAATATTTTCCAATTGTTTCTAATCATTCTAGCCGTTTACTTAAAGGTCTTCCTCACAATAGATTTTCTACTTAAAAGAGTCGGTTTGAGCTGAGATTTTCAGGTATGAGTAGCTCTATTGATAAGCGCTTCAAGTAAAATTTTCTAATTTCTAGGATAACTATTATCGCTTGACTGTGATTAAAGATACACAGCTCGGATTGGTTTAAAACTAAAGTTAATCTCTGTGGCCAACTTTTATTCAAACAGAATTTTTAAATTCGTTTCCATTCGTTTTTTATGAACATTTTAGTAGACATGACATGTTCACAAAGCACAAAAGTGATGAGACTGCAATAGTAAATTTCACTTTTCTCAGACCATGAGTTAATTATAAAAATCCGTTCGGACAAAAACTGAGTCTTATCTAAACCTTCAAAACGAAAAAAAAATATTGGGAATAACTTGAACCGTATGAAAGTTACTTCAATTTTGTCATCAAATATCCATGTTTTGAAAAAAACGATGAGTTTTTCGAACAATTTTTGTTTTTGAAATTTAGAAAAAGTATAATAAAATGATAAACTTTTAATGTATTTCAGTGGAATTTTTCAAAATACATAATAAGTGGAGTAAGTTGACATGATCTATCTTGGTAAAATATAAGTTCTCTCATCTCTAAATCAGGTGATATATATATTCTTGTACCACTATATTATCTAGAAATCAATGATTCACGTCGGTTTCCAAGTGAGCAAAAGACGGGATAAACGACCATTCTTTTTTTCAGTCATGTCGACCAGTCAGGCTTAGTCTTTGTCTCAAATTCGACTCCGTCATGACTAGTCCAGAAGTTTTGACCGTCATGAAGTCTGTCTAAATCACGTGATTGACGGGCGACATTATACGTGTCTAGTCGAGTCTTTTTTTTGAGAAAGACTCGTCTAGGACTAGTCTGAAGTCGATTTATCCGAAACATTATTGCCTGAAATGCAGACTAGTCTTGAATGAGGACTTTTTGAGACAAAGACTAGTCAGGATGGGCGACAGCGATGTCCGTCCAAAATGAGTTTAAAACTGAAAAAGTAAGGACGTCAGAGACGGTATATAGGACAAGTTATAGTCCTGTGTGTAGTGGACGAGTCTGGACTAGTCTAAATAGAAATATGTAATTCAGAAGGTTAGATTCGAACATGCGTACAATGTCTTACTTACCCATCGCTTAGACCATTGACCCATATTATCAAGAAATAAGCTTCTACATAGTCATAATCATTCTAAGATGTTATTTAATACATTTTTACTTAAAGCTTTTTATGTTCACATTTAAATAAAAATTCGTTTTCTTTTACAGAATATGACATTATTTGGACAATATTAAAAAATATAATTAAAAAAAACTCGTATATTTTTTGTAAAAATACCTTTGAATTATCATTAACTATGAATAATTATTTGTGTTAAAAAAACTAAATTTTAAATGTAAAAATAAAAAAGCTATTTATATTCAAAATAAACTAGATTTTTTCATATGATGGTTTACTTTTAAATTAAAATGATCATATCTTCAACTAACAATTAAATTAACTTTGCTTAATTTAAATATATTCTTAAATCTAAAATTATTAAAATTAAAATTAATATTTAAAATAGAATAGCATAAAATTATGACATAAAAAAATTAAGATTCTTCTTCAGTTTTTTTAAATACACAGTACATCCAATAATATTATAAATATAAATTAATATTCCTCGCTACGAAATAAATATTCTTCATTCTACTTCAATTTTTTTGTTAGTTTCGATATACTTATACATTTTCAACATATGAATATACAAAATATAATAAGATATATGAAGACACGAGTACACAAAGCATATTATCTATTCTTGACCTCGTTGTTGATTATATCAGACTCTCTGATTGTCATTTTACCTTGAGAAATATTTATAATATCTTGACGATCGACATAGTTTCAATATGAAAAAATGCGTCTTATTGATTACAGTAATAAAAATATAATAGATCAATTTTGATCCTCAATCCAGAAAGATTTGAATACAAGACAGGCAATAAAATGATTGTTATCCTACTATCTAGTTCATAGTCTAAATGCATTTGATATTATTCATTGATTATTTTTAACAAACGATATAGATATTAAAAAGTTTTTCTACTTACATTCTTACTTTCATTAATGATCAGTTTAAACGAATTAACAACATATATTTAGTCCAAAAAAAGTGGCTTGTTTAGAATTTTCAGACTAGTCTGACTAGAACGGATGACATACTCTTTAAAAAACGACTAGTCATGACCAGTGCAGATGACGCTTCGAACCAGTCTTGACTCTATGAAAAAATTTTCAGATTAATCAAAGTCGTGTGACATCGACTAGTTTCTGATTGCCTAGCGCATGAACGAGAGTCAATTTTGTATCTTAGACTGTATAAATTGACGTCAGTCTATCTCAGTGTCCTAGTCTGTCGTCAGGATGCCCGTCCGGTTTTGAATACTGTCGGGTTGGATGTTCGAATCTATCTTCATCCTATTTTTTTTAGTCTTCGGACTAGTCTGGGCGGGTTCAAAGGACAAAACGGACTAGACATGACTGGGTTCAAGGACTTTCAGGACTACTCCAGACGTGTTTGAAAGACATTTCTCCAAAAGCGGACTAGTCATGACGGGTGTGCAAGACGTTTCAGACTAGACTTGACAGGCGTTGCGGACATTTTGGATTAGTCATGGACGCCACCTTTCCATATTTTTTGCTCGCTTGGGTTGTTTTCCAAGTTTTTAAAAAATTAAAATAATATCAACAAAAAACAAATGAAATACTATAGGGGACCTATAAATAGCTTTATTCATGTTCCATTCGTTTGACAACATCACAGATTTTTATTTTCTAGATTTTCTAATTATTTCATAATAAACCCATCAGAATTGGTCAATGCTAACTCCATAGAATTCATTGTAACAAATGAAAAAATTTATTTTTCGTAAAAAGTTTAAATTCTATTGGATGCATTCTTACACACTATACCTCAATTATAGATGTTCACCACTGAGGATAGATTAAAAATACATAATCCATATTTAGAACACGTAGAGATACATAAAAGTCGGTGTAAAAATGGTCTATTCAACGTCTGTACGAATAATAAAAGAATTGTTTTTGAAAAAAAGTTTTAAAAAACCATAGATATTCTGAAACGCAGAGATTCTAGCGCATCTTTCTATGAGAAAAACTCAGTATCGACTTTTGTGAGGGAACCTTAATAAAATCGTTTTTTTTTAATCTATATTTTATTGTAGATCAATACTTGAAAATGTTAGTTGAAGTTCATGATCATCGTATCAGTTTTAGAAAATGTAAACATCAATCTTCTTTTCTATACTCTAATTGTTCATTATTATTAGAATACTTTTCATTACTGGTTTATATTGATACATTGTCAACTGAATATTCAATTTCAAAATAAGATTTTGTTTTATTCAGTAAATATTTCAATTGAGTATTTCCTATATTCATTCTATTTACACGGTTGTAAATAATATTATTTGATGAGTGTGTCGCTTAGAATTTCCAATAGAAGGGATAATCAATTCTATAACAAATGAAAGTGAGTCAAAAATAGGCTTTATTCATACTAAATAGGAAGAATTATGAAATTTTTTCTTTTTTATTTCCAGTAGAAAAGTAAGATGTCACGAATTGAAACAATGTAATAAGGGATTTTTCTAGGATATATTAACAGGATTTGATAGATCTTGTCGAACTCTACCAAAGTGCATATATGAAGAAAAATTTAAACATAGTTGTTCGATTAAAATTTACAAAATAGTGTCTAAAGAATGAACCAAAAGAAACACGCACTTTTTCACATTTTTATAGTGAAAAAATCGTGGTCATTTTTACACAAAATTCATCTATTTGTTCATTAGTATCCTTATGTAAAATGCTTGAAAAAAATACTCATTCGATACAATTTTTTCACACTGTGTCAAATGAGTATTTTCTGGAACACTTCAAGTACTAAAAATAATGAAAAAAGGCTGATTGTATTGAAAATTAAAATGTTTTTCTTCGATATCAAAAATATGAATTTTTTAAACGTTTTTTAAGATTTTTCAAACAGTTTTTCGAATTTTTTAATCACAAAAAATTTTTGTATATACAGTTTTGTAGAATGCGATTAGGTCTATCGAACTATGTGAAAATATTCAAGAAAAATCCATTATTACATTGTTTAAATTTCTGACATCTTACTTTTCTACTAAAAAAAAATTCTAAAATTTCTTCGCGTACTTCAAGTTCGATATTAAAAGATTTTCGTAATCCTTTCTATTTAATATGAATAAAGCGCATTTTTGATTCACTTTTATTTGATATAAAATTGATTCATCTCTTCTACTGAAAACTAAAAATGGCATCCCTGGTATAATATTATTTTCAACCATGTATATGTGTCCATCGTAATAAGACCATTATCTAATATTGATGTTTCCTCTGTTGTTAGCCATATTGACATATTGTTATATTATCGATGATAACTATAACAGAAATGAAGATAATGATATTAATAAAATAGTTCATACATATCTTACGGCAAAGAATAAATGTTCTATGTGATAAAAGTGCTCCGTATATTCATCACATAACCAGTTCAGTTGAATTTGAACAAAAAACTTTCAATTAAAATTTGGTATGATTTTCATTTATCAGTTTTTAATCATGTCAGGATAAACCCAAAGGGATTTTTAAAACATCGAAACAGTTAATTTATCTTTACTGTGTTCCAATAAACTTTCATCGATAGCTATTAATTAAACGAGATTATTTAGAAAGTTTTCGTCGCATGAAATGAACTGAAGTCAGTGTCAACAAAACTAGAGTACATAACCTATATTTTACTAGATTTTTTTATATATAATCCAGAAAGTTAGCAACAACTATCACCGGTTGTTATCAATGTTTTGAAGAAGTTTTAGATTATTTTCTCTACGTTTGTGAGCATCATGTATCAATGGTATTCGTAACTTTTTAACAGCTACGAAAGGGTATCTTCTCTAATTTTCTAAGAATCATCAAGTGTATTCTTCATAACTTTTTCAAGACTATTCAGAAATACTCTGACTAAATTTTTCAAGTCTATTTCAGATTAGAACCTGAGGCTTTTTATGAGACATATCCTAGGAAATTTTGCAAATACAAACGATCTGTGTAAACAAGGCACCGAATAGCTGTACTATCGTTTGGTTTGTGTATATTCATAGTTATAGGTAACATATGCATAATCTTCTGTGAAGTGTCTGATATATAACTAGAATCCGCCAGGTCGACGAGTTTTTGAATCTGAATCTGACTGATTAAAATACGATGCATCCGGACTTACACCCGACAGACTCTATTCATGACCGTAATTTTAATTTACGTAGAGATATTATTAAAATTAAGGAGACAACGATGACAGTGAACCATCTACTGATGCTATCACACCTACCACGTGCAAGTCTATAAATGTTCTCCTCGATTGAATGCTCTCTAGAATAGGAATGTATCAAATTCAATTCTTAGATTTTACAGGAACGACACGAATTTAATCAGATGTAGTCATTAGAAGTTTTAGACTGACAGTTATTCCAAAACGACTATTAATTCTTGTATAAGAAACTGACTCTTTTGTATTCGGTTTTCAAAATAAAAATAGACTGGTTGGAGAGAAAAATGTTAAGATAATTCGCATGATTAGTTGGCTGAAAATAATTTTTGTTAGAAGCAAATGTTTTCCATAGATCTCATAATATCGTTACATTGGGTATCGAGAGATAGACATCACAATATCTAACAGAGTAATCAAATAAGATATACTTAATTTCATATTATACACTTTACGCTAACAAATAATGACTTCGTTAACACATAATTGAACTAAATATTTTTAAAGTTAAGGAAACTGAGGAAATTTGGTGTAATGGTCTTCCCATTTTACCCTTCGGTAAAGGTCTCTGCGAGAAAGTGTTTCGGTAAGTTGACATTGTGTAGAATATCTGATCAGAGAGCGTGTTTCAAACTACGTGTGCAGTGACATGACTTCGTATAGAAAATCGTAAAGGGAGGGTGCCATAAAATCATGACTCAGAGCAAAATGCCTAAAGTGAAGAGTCACAAAAGTTATCCACAACAAAGAGCACGTAGTGGTTGTGCCGCAAAATTGTGACCACAGCGCTTATTGCCATAGCCACGAGTGAATCGCTTCAGATCAAACTGTTTTTTTTTTGGAAACGGGGGTCTGTGACAGAGAGACTAATGAAAATAGCGTCAAATACGCGAATCACGATATTGTAATGTCACCTGTCGTTATAATTCAACATTTGATAAGTTCTCCTTACTTCGATATCAAACAAAATTCATTATCATTCGTAAGTTTTCTCGTATAGAATAAAAGATATAACTACAGAAATGAACTCGTTACTCAAAAATCTATTAATTTCCTCAACTCTAGAATATATAGTTATTATTCATTTATTAATTAATAGTAATATTATAATTCACAATGAAGTGACATTCTTTCAAAGAAGGTCACCGAATTCGTAGGATGAGCCTTACTTGTTATTTAGTCTAACTGAAAATTTTTGTTTTAAGTATGTTCGAATACAAACTATAAAGTACAAGTTCATCTTTTTCTCAGCATAAGTACAATACGTTTACTTGCGCTACCTGTATCTATTCCACCTCGGATTATTTGTTTAACTCTTAAAGATCTATATAAACTCGTATCTAGAACTTCTATGAAAACAGTTAGAAATGGTAGTTTAACAATTTTAAACTAATCTAGGTCAAAGACAAGCCATCGGATTATGTCGGATCTGTCTCAATCCCATGAATTTCGATGATTGAATCCAATTGAATTCTGATGATCGGAATCCGATTGGATCTCATTTGACTCCCGTAATTTATGATGTATTCCGATTAATCGATTTCGATGAAATTCTAAAGACGGATCCTATAGAACCCCAATTATTGGAATCCAGTCGGATCCATTCGTTTCCGATACGTCAGCCATCGGTATCTGATTGAAGGAACTATGGAATGTGTCTTAAGATTTTGTAAACATCATAAATAATTACAATTATTTTCTCATGTTATAAAACAGACACTGCCTGACTAAATTGCCTCTTTTGAAAAGTTTGTTCATTGTAAAAATACATGAAGTAACTTTTTCGTAAAAAACAATTATCAAAATGAGCAAACTAGTGATTTTATCAAGGAGCTAAGCTCTTCTCATACCGATCAAAAGCACATTAGCTAAACCTTGCTAACCAATAGGCTTTAATAAATGGAACCTGCCATCTTAGTTGCCACAGCAGACTTTGTTCATATTATGTTCTTTTACTATCAAATTTTTGATTACGCCCATGTATAACAAAATTAAATAAAAGCATAGTATTATTTTTACTTTTTTCTACCGTTAATATACTATTACCAAGTACAATATTGATTCCATGCGTTATAGCGTTTTCCGGGAAATTCATTTTTGCCACAGTTCAAAAAAATATATAGCGGACCTAACGTTTTACTGCCATAATGGGCATAAGCGGCATAATAGAAATAGGCACTATATCGCCTATAACCCTTATAACTGCTATACTTCGTATAAACCTTTCAAGTCCAATAAGCCCTCGGGAGAATTGATCTCAATCAATGTTTCCGCGTGTCTTCGCGTTCCGCGGCACCCTCATCAAAAGATATGTCCCTTGCTGATCCGTCACGCTTCCATGGCACCCTCATCGAGAGATATGCCCATCATGCCTATTATGTCTATTATGTCTATTATGGATCATATCTCATTAGACTGTTCCATGAGCAAATTCAATTTCCGGAAATTTATTTGATATCGAAAATGCATACGATTTGCTGGAAAACGCTATAACACATCATATGACTATATATTGTCCCATATTTGTCATTTTTCTCTGATTTTATTCAATGTTCTCTTTCTCAGTTCTTAATGATTTGCTTTTTATTTTCGATATATCTACATAGCAAATGTTTTTCTTCCCATATATTAAACACGTAACCAAAACTCAGCCAGTTTTTTAATAGAAACTATATTTTAAAACCGGTATCAATACTCAATAACAGTTTACATAACGGATAAGTTTTTATTCATTTGCTCAACTAAATGGCCTTACTGATATGTAAGTTCTTATTATTATAACATTTCTTTGGTTTCTGTAGATAATCAGGTATTCACTATAAAAAATAAATAATGTTTTTATTAATAAAGATCATTGTTTTATTTCTGCAGACCACAAGATTTTCATTCTCATTGTGCGAATTATTTTTATTAATAATAATTTCATTTCTCATTTATGTACATCATAAGATCTTCAATATATGAGGTAAATATTGCTCTTACTAATAAATAAATATGTTCGCTTTCATTTCTATAAATCACAGAATTTTAACTCTAAAGATAAATATTATTTTCATTAATAAAAACTTTATTTTATTTATGTAGATCATGGGATCTGCTCTATAATAGGTAAATATTACTTTTATTAATAAAAAACTATTTTTTTCTTTATGTAGGTCATAGAATATTGATTATAATATGTAAGCATTGTTCTTATTAATAAACATCCTTACTTTTATTTCTATAGGTCATAGGATATTCATTATAATAAGTAAATATTGTTTTCATTAGTAAAATCCTTTTTTTTGTTTATGTAGGCCATCGAATTTTCATTATAATATCTAAATATTATTTTTATTATTAAATATTTTTGCATATATTTATTTAGGTCATACTATCTTTACTATAATAGGTAAATGTTATTTTATAAATAAATATCTTTCTCTTATTTCTCTAGGTCATAGAATTTTCGTCATAATAGGTAAATATTATTTTTATTAATTTAAGTCGTTGAATCTTCTTTATAATTGGTGAATACTATTTTTAATAATAATTTTTTTATAGGTCATTGGATTGTTATATGAATGATTAACCCTTTACCCCCCACAGCAATTCCAGAATAGCTACGAATGAAACAACCATTGGAATAGAGTATTAATGCCCTCAATATGCCAAAAGTATGGACTGATTGATTAGATGCGCACTTTTATTTTTGGCATTTAGCTGAGGGGGAGTACAGGGATTGAACTAAAAAAATTCTCCGGAGCTTTCGGTAGAACGGGCGTAGTTCAACCAAAAAACGTCGCAAGAAGCTCCAGAACGTCATATTTTGTAGAGAATTGCTTGGTCTAAAATTCTATGTGATTTAAACAAAATTTTGTTGCCAGTTTGTAGGTGTTGAAAAGCTGGAACTTTGATTTTTTAAGAATTTTTCTAAGGCTCCTCTGTTTTTTACCCTGCTGTCTCTACCTAATTCGTTTGAAACTTTTGAAAGCTATATGATTCACTAGTGTACACTTTGTTTGATATATACCACACGGCATGTCGTCGAGTTCTATTTTGGTGAGAGTTAGAAAAAAGATTTTATAAAACGATTCCATTTGTTCAAAGTCATCAATTTTATAAATCGTATATCTCGACACCAGTGCCTTGAAAAGAAAAGATTTTTTTATTGATCGATAGCTCCTGAGGTGTACTACAAAGCGTGCTCTGAGAGATTTTTAATCCCTTGCATCGTATGTTCTCTGCAGTGATTCTACGATTGTCCACAGGTGTGGACAAGAGGGGGGGGGAGGGTAAAGGGTTAATATTATTCCCATATATGATTGACGTTGGGGCTGGTGGATGAGCGGTGGTGATCTTTTGAGCGACTAGCGAGTGCATAGCTTTTATTATGATGATGTGTTGTTTCGTTTGATGTATGATGTACGAATATAGTTAAATCTTATCGTAGTAGATATTTGGGAATTTTTTTTTGAGTCGAGCGCTTGTGGATGAAGAATAATTGGAAATATGAGATGTTTATCAATATTGAAATAAATGTACTTATTTTTGAAGGTGTTCATTGTTGTTTAGTAGGAAGGCAAAAGAGTATCGAAACTTTATTTGAATCCGATTAGTTCTTGTCGAATCTCCATATTATCGTTATCGGATCTAATAGGAATAATGTGGAAGCCATGGCTCGGAACGTGTCGGATCTTGAATGGCCCTTTCTCAGTCAAATGTTCGTCGGATTCCGGGCCACTGGATTATGGTTTCAATCCGATGGAATTCTGTCAGATGAAGTCGAATTCCAACTATTTGCGACGCAATCCGACATCGAATCCGATTGGATTGGACGCGATTCAAAAATCGGATTTCTTGACCTTGGAAAGTACCAATAAAATAGTATGTTTGATTTTTTATGAGATGATCCGAAACTTCACTGCTTTCCTTCGCATTAATCTATAAATCTACACACGGTTGCTACGATTTTCAATGTACAATAATGCAGCTTTCATTAATTTTGAATCTCGTGTGTTGTTACAGTTAGTTTTAAAATACGAACGGCACCCGTCTAGCTTTCCCTCAATTACGCTTCTAAGCTGTTTAGGCAAATTATTAGAGAACATAGTCAAACAAAAACGTCTTCTTCAGCTTCAATACCAAACATTCTTCCTAATATATTACGCCAGCTTCACACCATGGAAAAGTATTGTTTGCAACAATAAGCGTTTCGACCCCTGCTCACAAGAACAAATCCCGCGATCTCGTCGTATGTATCACCCACGAGGGAACCACCCGAGGTGCCGCGCTCCTTTTTAACTCATTCATATCTCAATTAGTAGAGCATAATGAGGTATTAAAAAGCCCAAAAGGGTTTCTGCCCATGGTTCTTCTTTCAAAAATTATTGGCTTTTTTTCTATTCTCACCTTATATCATATAGATAATTGAACAATGCATATCTCACTCAAAATAAATAATAGAAATTTGAAATTTTGTCCATAAATTGACATACTAATTTAGCTTGAATATTAACCTTAGATAGCTGATTCCAACAAGTCTGTGAGATTGGGTGATCTATTATTTTATTAGAAGATCTTTTCACGAAACAACGACTGTACAACACAATTTTTACATAAAGACAATGTAAAAATAAATTTCATGATCTCACTACATACAAATCATAAGAATATCATCAAACAAGTTCAGGAAACAGATAAACTAACAAACAAAATCTTGAGCTTTGTTGTTTATTTTATTTATCTAAGAAACATAGTCTTCTCCAATTAGCTAATCATCTTAAATGGACACTCGAAATAAATTATTTATTTTAATTATGTCGATTTATCATATTCAATCTTATTTTCTGTTTGATGAATGAGGAAAATGTTAATTCGATTTATTTTATTTATTGTAAATAGCTAGTTCGGAAAGTTTTATTTGTTTTTTTTTCTAGATCTATCTATCATTATGAAAGATAAACAAATAATATTTCATATATTTTACTCAAAAAATAACATTGAAATAAGATACCATCAAATGAAGCATTAGAGTTATTTCATAAGGCAATCTACTAGAAGAATAATAGATTTCCTTATTTTTTTTATTAACTGTATCGAATATTTAGTAATTTTATTATGATATAATAAATTTCTGGTGGATGATTAATTCATTGATAAAAATCTGATATAGTCAAGAGAATGAAATGTTTTCTCAATAATAAATAGTCCCTAATTAAATAGACACATATTCAACTTATAATAATAACATTTGTCATACTATTAACAAAATAAATGATATGTTTTCAAATTGATACTATCTTGCAGAGATGTCCATCGCGGCGCTGCCGCTGCCGCTACCGCTGCCGCGCCGCTGCCGCCGTGGCGGTCGCGGCAGCTTTTCTAGAAAAAAATTTGAAAAACTCATGAATTTACAGTTAATCTTGACATTGATGTCTGCTGTACTATAAGACTTGACGAACCTGAGTGATTAGCGACAGTAGCTCTAGTTTAAACCAGTCACAACCTTGAAAATCAAGAGATTTTTAAAAATACCATCGCGGCAGCGGCGCGGTAGCGGCAAGCTTTTTTAGTGTCACGTCGCGGCGCGGCGCGGCAGCGGTAAGCTTTTTTAACACCGCGTCGCGGCAGCGGCGCGGTAGCTCTTTTTTGACTATCATCGCGTCGCGGCAGCGGCGCGGTAGCTTTTTGTTGATTATCGTCGCGGCGCGGCAGCGGCAGACTCTCAGCCGCGATGGACATCTCTGCTATCTTGAATAATTTCTTTTATCTACTTTTGTAGAAAAAAACGCGAATTATATTTGAGAAATTTTCATTAGACACGTAATAAAATGAAAATTTTCAAGTTAATTATTTCTCTCGTATGATTATTTTAATTGATAATGACTGTCTTTAATCAATCTGTTTGGAATATTATCTTAAAATACTGGTTGTTAAAATTCGGAATGATACATAAATAAATAGTCTTAATCATTTCTAGTTGTTCTCAAGATAAACTTAGCTTTTTTTTAAATTTTAAGTAAAGAAATTCTATTTGAAAGAACTTATTTTTCAAGAATATATTAATATATAATTGTGTAATTCATGTTGAACATAAATTAACAAAATAGTCGAAATTAAAAACGACTTTTGCTTTATAATTTTCTATTTATTCTTATTAATAAAATAATAATTGGAATTTTAAATTCAATGTTCTTTATTAAGACACATAAATCAAAGCATCTTTTACATATATAAAAATATCAATTTTTATTGAGAGAATATAAAATAAACTAATCTATAAAATATAATAGAGAAGAATATTCTCAATCAATTTAAACTGTAACAAGTTGTACACTCTATTGATTTGAAACAGTTTTATTATATTATAATAATGAGGTTAAATTGAATAATAGTCTAATTGCATTTATCAATAATATCTTTAATATATTGAATTAAAAATTGTAGAGTATATTATTTGTATATATCCTGATGATGTGAATTGTCACTCAATACATATATATTGATCTCCATCGAGAGCTATACGCAATGGACGACGCATGAGGAAGAACAGGGTATCACCCTTCTGTTCTGGATAATTTTCATAGTGTCAATTTTCTCCGATTTTGGAAAAGCATTGTAGACAAATTTCTTCAATTTTGAAGAACTTTATTAAATAATTTTCTCTAATTTCCAAGCATTGTAGTAGACAATCTTCTGAAAACTTGCATGATAATTATGTGATTTTGTCCGATGTTAGGGAAGCACACTAAGCAAAATTGTCCCATGTCGGAGAACTACAGCGGACAATTTAGTTCAGTTTTGGATAGCTACAGTTGACAATTTTCTCTGATTTCGGAGCGTTACAGTAGATAATCTTCTTCAATTTTGAAGAACTATGGTAGATAATTTATCCTAAATTTGTCAAAAATCTAAGCCTGAGGAAATCTATTCTACTGATTTTTTTAGATTCTTGAGATTTAAGAGAGAAATGAGTGTTATAACTAGATGTGCCTTCCATCAAAAGTAATGTGATACGTGAATATTAATTGTAAGTGTATAAATGTTTCGTTTCTCGTGTCTACAATAATGCAAAACAATCTGATTGGAAGATAACTAATGCAAGAAGAATATTCAATATTCTAAAGAGTTTAAATGACGTTTTAATGTTGGCGTGATTATCGGATCGGAGCGTTGCAACTTAACAGGCTTGTGCTTAGTAAAAATTGAACAAAGAATAAAATTTAAAAATAATCAGATTCGTTTTAGAACTCTTAGTATAGTAGTACATGAAGTGCGTTCATAATAGTCCAAAGGATGTGGTAAACTCTGTTTCGAAAAGAAAGCGTTGACGTTAAAAAAAAGCTTATAGTCTTCCTCCCAATTCAAGCAGAGTGAGAGCTTTTTTCTCCGGTTTCGGCCTTTTCTATTGATGATTCCGACTTGTTAGAGTATCCTCCCTGCTCTAACATGTTCCCGCCGTCTCCAGTTATATGATTCATTTAAAAATGAATCTTTCATTACTTATCATAACTACGTATATTGGATAAAATAATATTCTTTTCGATATCTTCAAATGAAATATGGTCGTTCTATAAAGAGTTTTGTGTACATATGATAACTTCCTCATAGTTAACTCAAAGAGTATTGTAAACGTTTTGTCAATGTTCATATCATCTAATAAGATTCTCTCGTTTCGTTAATAGACGTGTCTCTGCTTTCTCAAAAACTTGTCAAAATATAAAATTATTTTAATTTGATCATTTTTAAAATAAAAGCAAGAATAAACTACATAACGCAATGATGAACAAGGAAGAAAAAGTTGATAATGACCTGTTTGCTCTCTATTTGAATGTGAATATGTCTTACCTTAAACTAAACCTCCCACAGATGTTTTCTAACTGACACTTTGAAATATTTAATGAAAAAAAAAATAATTTAAACAGATTTCTCATGTTTAAATAGAGATCAGTTTATTTAACATAATGTAATGGTAACAATTTCTGTTGATAAAGTTTTTTCTGTGTTACATTATCTATATTTAAAATAGTGTAAGAAATAGATATTATTTGTTGTGATCATTAGTAAATGACACAGATGTTAAATATGTATTCATAGACTGTATCCGATAGTCTAAATAATACACGTAATGTTTTTAAAAAAACCATAATGTGCTTCAGTTGATAAAAGTATTTTCCACAATAACTAAAATACTATTAATAAAAATAAATTTTTCATTTCACATTCTCGAATTTGAACGAGTTAAATTTATCCTCTTTCTTATCTTAAATAGAAGAATCCTTCCATCTACAAATTATTAAATAAAATATAGTTTACCTAGTAATATAAAGTTCATATAATTCTCAAGATTCGGCTCAATATTGATCAAATGTTCATTTGGAAAATGATTTTTCTATCGGTGAATACATATGTAAAACATTTCTTTTTCTTTTATGTATCTTATCAGTTGAATATATTGTTCTATAAGTTAGATAATCTAATATAGATCGTTATGTCAAATGAGAATATGCATCAATTCAGATCTGTAATCCTGAATTTGAAAATATTCAAAATATAAAAATATCAAGTGTTTCTATCTGTTCTATATCGATAAAAAAGAGATGTTTTTCCTATGTATATATTCTAAAAGATAGATCTTTTCAGTCAATTAGTTAAGGAATCTAATATGATAGAAAAAAACTTAATCCGATTGTTGTATCATGCACATAAATAGATCTAATATTTAGAAAACATTTATTTAACAAGTCAACTATTTTGTAATATAAAAAATACACCAAAAAAAAATTTTGTTTCTGTATGGATAGTTGACCAGCAGAGCCTGAAACGGGTTACTTTTTCCAAAGCTTGAGCCAGCCCGAAAATGCTCGAGGATTGTTTACACTCACTTGATTCGATTCAAGTTTAGCTTAATCGAATCCGAATCGACCCAGCGTTTTTCTCTAAATCCTCAAGACCCAATACGAGCCCTAAGTATATTTCTTTTAGAAAATATTTTTCTCAAATTCTTTCAATAGTCATTAATTTTTTTCATGATCAAATAACTTGTTGTATGAATGTATTTAATTAGATCGGATTGTCGAAATATAAATAAAATTCCTAGGAGATCAGTCGATTTGCTTGTTCAATTAGATAAATAAAGAAAAGATTTTGAAAGTTAATTGAACTCAATAATGATCATTGTTTTCAAATTCATTGCTCTTTGACGAAAGAGATTCTATTAAGGTAAACTCATGCAAAGTATATCAGATTTCTGGATAAAAGCTTTTTTTCTGGTTTTAATCATTTAGTCAGGTGGAATGCAATCGAAAATATTCTATATGAAAAGATAAAAAACTTTTGAAACCTCAACTTTGAAGATTCAGGTAATTCTTTATGAACAACTAGCCTTTTCCATATGACCACATCTGTTGGATCTCTAAACTCTCGGTATAAAAATATATTTTCTCACATCGAGACTATTGTTCGAGTAGGTGGTATCTCACTAGATGGTCAAAATCGATAAATAGGTTTATTTTTAAAAATGTCATTTCAATCTATTGAATTGCAATTTTACCAGAAAGTGTTAAGCTTCCTATGTTTTTATCTGTTAGCCAGATCTAAACAATTAAATAAAGCATTACTTACAATTCTTATGATCAATGATGGGTTATTTTTGGCACATTTATATTCTCACACTAATTAACGGAGTTGATGGGGAATTATATTTTGCGGCAAATTCAATTTTTTCAGTAAATTTCAGTGAAAATAAAATCAAAGTCTATGTACAAGACAATCAAAAACATATGCGATCTAACAAGCTGGTGACAAAATTCTCTTCATTTGTAGGTGACTACTATAAAAAATGTTTCTAAAGCCATACAGTGGTCTAGGTGTACAACCACATAACCCTAACATATTACACTATTGTAGTGGTATATTCCTGCATCTTAAATAAAGTATACAAGAATAGAGTGATTATAATTCATCCAAAAAAAATGCGATATTTTGGTTTCGCAATGTATGCAGCATGCGGTCTTGCGGCTTATGCGGTCTTGCGGTCTATGTGGTCTTGCGGTCTATGCGGTTTTGCGGTCTATGCGGTCTATGTGGTCTTGCGGTCTATGCGGTCCTGCGGTCTATGCGGTCTATGCGGTCTATGTGGTCTTGTGGTCTACGCGGTCTTGCGGTCTATGCGGTCTTGCAGTTTATGCGGTTTTGCGGTCTATGTGGTCTTGCGGTCTATGCGGTCTTGCGGTCTATGTGGTCTTGCGGTCTAGTGCAGTCTATTCGATATTACGAACGAGAATATCAACGATGCGTGATTCTAACATTCGGCTAGTTTTCAGTTCAAAGTTAACAAAATCGATATGGAAATTATTCTGTTTGTAGAGTTGAAAGTTCAGAAAACGTAATTATTCCTAGAACTACCGTCCTTTTTACTATACATGTAACACTTCACACTTGAATTCGACTATCCAACTATTCAAGTATTGACTTATTCAACTATTCAGTTTTTCCACAATTCTCCAAATACATTGGTCCTTCCCCCGCTCTGCCGCACCCTATCGCAGGCACTCTCCCTCTCGCTCCGTGGCACCCTCACCCAAGCGCTCGTCTCTCGCGCTCCGTGGCACCCTCA
>JAJEKB010021353.1:260710-275233 GCA_022393335.1 Macrotrachela quadricornifera
TGGTAGAATTATTTTCAAGTGAAAAATATTCGATTAAAAATTTTTCTCATTAAACTATGTAGTTAATTCATCAGAAAACTATAGTAGAATTAACTTCTAATGGAAAATATTTGATTGAATATTTTTCTTATTAAATTTAGTAAGGAATTCATTGGAAAATAATTCTACGATTATTTTCTAATGAATAATATGTGGTTCAAAATTTTGTGACTGAATTTAGTAGCTAATTCATGAGAAAACAATAGTAGAATTATTTTCTAATGAAAAATAGTCGATTTAACATTGCTCTGATTAAAGTAAGTTGGTAATTGATTAGAAAATAAGCGTAGAAGTATTTTCTATAAGAAAATGTTTGGTTTAATGTTTTTCTGAATAAATTTATTATATTGTTGATTTGAAAATAATCGTAGAATTATTTCTTATTTCAAAATATTGGATGTAATATTTTTCTGATTAAATTTAGTAGCTAATTCAGATAAATTTTAATCGTCGATTTATTGTGCAATGAAAAATATTCGATTTAAAATTTTCATGAAGAAATTTAGTAGCTAATTTGTTAGAAAATAATCGTAGAATTAGTTTGCAATGATAGTTATTCGATTTGGTACTTTTCTGAACATACTTAATAGCAAATTCGTTAAAAAATAGTCGTAGAATTTATTTTTAATGCAAAATATTCGATTTAATATTTTTCTGAGCAAACTAAGTACCCATGTGATTCAAACCGCTTCAAAACCGTCGGTTAACCGCGTTATACCGTCCGGTTAACTGAGCGCTTGACCGTTCCGCTTAGCGCAGTCAAACGCGGTTAACCGCGGTTCTTTTTCTATGTATTTTTTCATTTCCAACTGAACAAATATTTTTTTATTCTTAAAAAGTTGTCCGATTTTAGTCGAAATCACGTCTCCCTATATTTGTAAGCATGCTGAAGCCGCTGGTACTAGCCACATCGCTTAATTCTGCTTAATTTTGGAGTTTGAGTATAATAAAAGATGGCGCTGTGAAAAATAGTTATTAGTTATAATCTAACCTATAGTGATCAATTTTAAGGATTTTTGTATAACATGTTCTCAGATGTAATAAACTGATTTTTTCGATAAAAACGAACATTCTGACGATATTTGCTAACGAATTAGTAGAAAAATCAATAAAAGATAGGCTTAAAATGGAAAA
Organism: Macrotrachela quadricornifera; assembly: GCA_022393335.1. Classification (NCBI taxonomy): domain Eukaryota; kingdom Metazoa; phylum Rotifera; class Eurotatoria; order Philodinida; family Philodinidae; genus Macrotrachela; species Macrotrachela quadricornifera. The sequence continues at coordinate 261,884 of JAJEKB010021353.1, forward strand.
CCGATTCTAACTGACCGTTTTTGAAGAAACCGGCGGTAACCGGCGGTTTTAATAAAAAATCGACGTCATGGGTAGCTAATGTCTTATGAAAAATATTTAATTTAATGGTTTTTTGATTAAACTAAGTAGCTAAGCCATCAGAAAACAATAGTAGAATTAATTTCTAATGGAAAATATCGGATTGAATATTTTTCTGAATAAATTTAGTACGGAATTCATTAGAAAATAAGCGTAGACCTAAGTTCGAATGTAAAATATTCGTTTTAATATTTTTCTGTATATATTTGGTTGCTAATTCATATAAATTTGCATCGGAGAATTATACTGTTTTGGAAAATGTGCGATTTAATTTTTTTCTGATCAAGTTCAGTAGCTAATACTTAGGGCAATCCAAAAGTAGTGAGGGTGATATCGTATTTTCGTATAGTTCGCTTGGAAAAGTTTTATTTTTTTATAAATAGATAGAGCGTCTTTTATTCTATCTTTTTATCATATTTGATCACTATTCAGTTGATCTTATAATAATAAAATTTCGATAAGAACTATTTTCATTGAAAACCAGCTGGTACCATTTAGATCATAATGAGTGTGGCACTTTTGCATTCTGTTTTATTATCACTTAATACGTTGTATTAGAAAAACAGAATATATTAGAAGATACAGCGTGAAAAGCTCCACAATTTATAAAGGATCGCTTATTCTATAGTTGCACTTTTTGTTTTCAAAACGAACAAAACTCTGAACGACCAAATTTCGACATTGCAGAAACGGAATTGTTTTTTAGTAAAAAATGCATTCGGTTTTCTCTATCTCATCTTTTTCATTACCTAACATGTTTTATTTAAAGAAACAAAATATACTACAGGATGCAGCGTGAAAAGCTCTACAATTTAGAGAGAACAATTATAAAAAGATAAGATAAAAAAACCAAATTCGTCATATACCAAAAAAAAGCAATCTTTTTTTTGCAACGTCAAAATTGGTCGCTAAGAACTTTGTCCATTCTGCAAACATAAAGTGAAGCTATAGAATAAGCGATCGTTTATAAATTGTAGAGCTTTTCACGTTGCATCTTCTGCTATATTTTGTTTGTCTAATACAATGTATTAAGTGATGATAAAATGAGATACAAAAGTCTCCCGTTTTTATAATGCCATGCTCGTTATGATCTAAATGGTACCAGCTGATTTTCAATGAAAATAGTTCTTATCGAAATTTTATTATTATAAGATCAACTGAATAGTGATCAAATATGATAAAAAGATAGAATAAAAGACGCTCTATCTATTTATAAAAAAATAAAACTTTTCCAAGCGAACTATACGAAAATACGATATTACCCTCACTACTTTTGGATTGCCCTAAGTACGTATGAGTTTTAGTAGAAGAATTATTTCTTATATTAAAAATTTTATATTTAGTAGAAATGTGATTGATATTATTAGATGAGTTATTTTTCTAGTGAAAATTTTATATTCAGTATAGTTTTCGTTTTAATTTTTAGATGAATTATTAGAATTTCGATAGACAAATTGGTTTCTTCTTTTTGAAGTGATATATTTAATATGAACTTGGTTTTATATAATATTTTTTTTATAGCAATTGATTAAAGAAATTTTTTGTTTTTTCTTTATTAAGGTTTATCGTATAGATGAGCTTCTATGAATGTACCAACTTTTGTGTATGATTTTAGCTATCGAATATTTTTTTTCATATGTATAGGGATTAAGTTTTTTTCATGTTGTATAATTAGGTGTCGTAGAAGTTTAACGTAAACGTGAAGTTGTAGTATAGTGTTATCAATGAAACGGTGTCATATAGATTCATCGTAATGAGTGATTTAACGGAAAACTTATTCTCTGTGCTGAAGGGACGGTCGAATGGAACAGAATTAAAATGCGTATGTTTACTGTTTTTCTTGACAAAGTAGATCGGAACGAAAGAAATCCGTGATGTTGGCAACATTGAAGCCTGATAGTCTCTTATACGTAGATAGCTTTGAGACTCGATTTGGAGTTGTATAGGGTACCCTGATATATTAGAGGCCGTTATATGAGGGTATCCTCGAGTCATGATAGTCGATTATATTACATTACTCCTGGGCCCTTATTGGTTTAAGAGAGCGAAGTTCATTTAAAAAAAGTGTTTTTGCTTTAGTTGTCCCCCTGTCAACGGTCGAAAGAAACATCTTTTTATAGAAACCGTACCTCTTGAATATAGGTCTTAACCACACAGGAGTACCTCTAAAAGATAGGACTTTAGGATCTAGGAATATTCCAGAATATAGGACGTAAGGACCCAGGGTATATCTAGAACATAAGATTTGAGAAAGCATAGCCATCAAGGGGGAAAAAGCGGATTTTTTTGGATTTCAAATCCAAAAAAATCTGAAAATCCCAAATTCGCTTTTTTCCCCTTGAAAGCCATCCTCAGAATAAAGGACTTAAAGATTCAGGGATAGCCCTAGAATGTAGCACATGAAGACCTAGAAGTACTTCTGGAATATAGAACTTGAAGATCGAAGAATATACCAGAATATATAAATGAAACTGGCTTCCAATGGATCCTGTTGGATTCTACTGGATTCTGATCGATCATTGTGAAGACTGTAGTTTTGGCTGTATCTTCATGAATTCTAATGAATCAAAGGATCCACCAGGCACGGTTTTTTCCCCTTGAAGCAACTTGATAAAGATGTGGGAGCAGAAGACGTCAACTGTAGGATTGATAAGGCACCAGGCGTATTTCAACGATTACGTCATGTCTGGTCAACAGAAGCAATTAGCACTACACAGAACATCCGACTATAAAACAGTAATGTTGTTTTCACTGCGATATACATCAGTCCGACATGGAAAATGATGGCTAGTATTAAACGAAAACTAAATGCATTTCATCAACGATGTCTCAGAAGAATTTTGTGTACTTCCCACCGTGCTCACATCCGCAATGACTAAGTTCTAAGTAGGAATGGTCTTGGAATACTAATACACATTATAAAAACACGAATGATGCACATGGCACGAGGCATCCCAAGACTATTTGATCGTCACCACCCGAAGATAGCGATTTAATACATACAATATAGAGGAAAAACGAGTAATGGACGTCCCAAAACAAAATGCAGCACAACAATCAAAAGCGATTTAAAAATGTAAACATCAAATGGGGACGTAGCCCAAAACATCACTCACGATCCATATAAATGGAAAAGTTTTACAGCCCAAAATACATAAACACCTAGAAAGACCTAAGGCTAACACTAGTCTCAAAGCAAACGGGTCTAACGCGGAAAATTAATATCATCATGCTCAAGGCATATAGAAAACAAGCTAATTTTTCGTTTTTCGCAAGAAAAAAATCGAAATTTGAAAGAAAACTTTAATATTTACATATCATTTTGCAGCTTTTGACATGCTGATTTAAGAAATATATTTTAGAAAAATTAATATCAGCATTGTGAAGCCATGTGTAAACACAATTGATTTTTCGTTTTTTCCGTAGGAAAAGTTGAAATTTCAATGAAAATGTTGATATTTCTATATCATTTTGTAGCTCTTGACATGTTGATCTATGAAACATATTTTAGAAAATTTTAGCTCAAAGTGATCGAGCACAGTGACAAAAACTAATATCAATTCAATGAAGCCATATATACAAAAAATTGAGATTTCTTTTTTTCCTTCGAGAAAATCGAAATTTCAATCAAAATATTAATATTTCTCTATAATTTTGAAGCGCGTTCCATGCTCATTTAGAAAATATATTCTCAGAAATTTTATCTCATGGTGATCGAGCAAAATGAGGAAGATTAATATCAGCATGGTGAACCCCTATAGAAAAAAAATTGATTTTTGGTTTTTCATTTCAAAAAATTCAAATTTCAATGAAAATATTAAACTTTATATTTCAGCTTGTAGTGCTTCCCAAGCTGATTTATAAAACATATTTTTTAAAATTTTATCTCGAAGTGATCGAGCACAATGAGAAAAATTAATATTAGAATGGGTAAGGCATACATGAAAAAATTTTTTGTTTCATATTTTTCGTAGAAAAAAATCGAAATTTCGAGATACATATTAATATTTATACATTGTTTTGTAGCCCTCGACATGCTGGTCGAATTTTACGGGCTTAACGACTGACTCATTTGTCGCTACTGTTTGTGACAGTCGTTCTGAAATACATTATTATTAACTCTGATGATATAGATGTTTTAGTGTGAATAAATGCTCCATATTTTATAACAAACCATTGCAGTTAACATCATTTTTACGTTACGGGATGTGCCGGATAGCTTTGATAACTTCATTTTTATTTTCGTTGAACGCCTTAAAGTGAATGGTATCGATAATATTGATGGTAACAATTTAGATTCTAATCATGGGTTATTACAAGATGCTCAAGGCCGATGGTGGGAAATGCTATCTCCAACACAAGTTCTTACTGGTAAAATACAAAAAACTAGTGTTAAGAAAAAGTCAAAATGCCATGGTAATCGTAAATTACAACGTTTCAAACGAAAATGTCGAGCACGTGTTTTAAATCAACAAGAAATCGATTTCTTAATTCAAAAACGGAATCATACAATATCTGAACAATTATTAAATAAACAAACAATTAAAAATCAGATAAAAGACTCAAAAAAGCGAAAGAGAGTTTTATCACAACAAAATTTATTAAATAATTCAATTACATCAATGAGTCAATTATCTTTATCTCAAAACAGAATATGTAAAAAATCGAAGAATCTAACAAATGAAATAATATTGTCTAATACAAATACTTCTAGTCAACCAAATCCTGATGATTTGGTTTTGTATAAATCATCAAAATATTTAAAAATGCCAAGAAAATTACTTTTACATTCATTACGTATTCAATTAAATTGTAAATTAAAAAGTAAAAAGGAACAAAGTTTTATATTATCACGACTCCAAACACTTGATCAACAGTTTTGTCTTAATCAAATTCTTTATTTATATCAAACTTATTTTGATCAGGGTTACAAGTTTCAAATTTGGCCTGTAAGTATAACAAAAATTAACATTAGTTACCTATGCTTAAAGGTTACATTATTTTGAAGGATGATATTATAAAGATTATGCAATCAAATGAACATAGTATAATTGAGAAACATGTAGAAGATTATTTGGTATTGTTACGAAAGAGAATTTCTCAACATACAGAACAATTAAATACACAATCAACTTCTTGTCCATGCACATTACCTGAATTAGAAATAGTTGATCAGAGATTGAAAGAATTTGTCCATTTACATCATATTGACTTGATAAAAACAGTTCAGTATCAAGCAAACAAATTTAAAGATATTATACATGAAAATGAAGTATATAAACAGTTATCTTACTATTATTTGACTGCCGAGCAGGTAAAAACAAGAAATGCAATTTTATACATATTCTATTCCTTTTCTTTCTAGTTTGAAACAATCAATCATTTGACAGCTATTCGTAACAAACAATTGAAAGTATTCGAAGATTTAATCATGTTTTCACAACGTATTCTATGTCATAAATTACCCAAATCATTCGATTCTATTAAAGTTGACCATATCCAAGAACAATCGAAAAATAAACGTAATAAAATTATACAAGAATTAAAAAGGCAAATGCTTAATAAAATATTGGAAGAATATGAAACAAAAATTCAATATTATGAACATTTATATCAACAGGAGTTAACTTCATTTCAATCACAAATTTTAAATCCAACTTCTTCTTCTCAGAAGAAACAAACAAATATATTAATGTATTGTCTAACATTATATTTCAATAATTATACCAATAGATTTATGCGTCAAATTCGTTATAAAGAATCTTGTCTTCATGTCAAATTAATGCGTCAATATCGTCATGATTCATTATCAAAACAGAAAATAATCAATGTGTATCCACAAATTATTCTTGATCTACCAAAAGTTTCATTAAATCGTGTCCAATTAGATTTTCTTTCTCATAATGGTAAGTTAGCAGCAAAAAATAAAATTTCTCTAATATTTTTTTTTACATTAAGGTCCAAATTATATTATACCGAATCAAACCTATTTGAAGTCTCATAAATATAAAGAAAAACAGATAGAACAAGAATATAATAGTATTCTAGATGTTATTGTACCTTATCTTGTACGTGTTCATTACATGTCAAATACATCAACAATTATCAAACAATTTTCTGAACAATTTGCCACATATTTATATGAAAAATATATGGCTCCATTATCTTATCTTCAGATATATCGTGCTCGAAAAGAATTGAAATTATTGAAATCAATTCAACATCGTTTAAAAAAAGAAAACTATATCCTTCGTGTTACAGATAAAAGTGGTACTTTTCATATTGGTCATATCATAGATTATGAACAAAAAGCTGAAGTTTATCGACAAAAAACACAAGCTTATATTGAATTAGAAAATGATCCATTATGGGTAGTATTCGATAAAGTTGTGCATTTACTTAATACTCTTCGGTCAAAGAAACAAATTCTAGCATGGCAACTTAATAAAATGATGCCAAAACGAGACAAAGTTGCATTAGCTTACTTATATTTTATTCCAAAACCACATAAGGTAATTTTTGAATAATATCTTTTCCACTATTCTCTTCTTCTCAAAAAGGAAGGAACACCATTAAGACCAATTGTCTCATCAATGAAGACACCAACCACTGGTATTTCAAAATTATTAGATGAACTACTTCGTCCATTATTTGATAAACATGTGCGTTCAACAACTATCATTGATGGTGTTGATTTGATTCGTCGTCTTGAAACATATGCTACAAATGGTTATCTTCAGTCAACTACTTATTTATGTACATTTGATATCACAGATTTATATACAATGTTACCACAAGAAGAATCCTTAAATATTCTCACAGAATTTCTTCTTCAACATGGTTATCATAAAGTCAAAGGCATTCCAATCGATGCTATTCGAAAATTAGCTCGTATTGTTCTTACAGAAAATGTTTTTGTTTACGAAAATAAATTTTATCGACAAATTCTTGGTGGTGCGATGGGTTCAGCATTTACTTTAACATTAGCGAATATATTCATGTGGAAATGGGAACAAAAATTTGTCCAAAGACAACTAACATCTAATGAAATTTATGGTCGGTATGTATCATTTATTAACGAAGCAGTATTTATTTTATCTCATACTATTCTTAGATATATTGATGATATTTTCTTTACTTCAAATGAAACATTAGATAAAATTAACCAAATATTAGATGAATCCAATAATTACCATCCAAATATTAAATTAGTTCGTCAAATTGGCAAAAGTGTATCGTTTCTGGATGTATTTATTGAAAATAATAATAGTGAATTGGTTACATCAGTCTATCACAAAGAAGCAGCTGAACCATATGTTGTACCATTTCAATCTGATCATACTCAACATATTTTTCGAAATATTATTGATACTGCACTCCTCCGAGCAGTTCGTTATTCATCCAAACTATCAATATTCAATGAAGAACGACGTTCAATCAATTTAATGTTACTTTACAATGGGTAATTATTCAGTTTGTATTTCAATTCATACACTACTTCATTTTTAATTATAGCTATCCATCAAGATTTATTTATAATCGATTCAAAAAATTTTTCAATGATTATATGGTCACATCATCGATTTTACCAATGATTCACAATGAAAATGATTTTACTACCATACGTCGTCAATTATTATATAAACCAAGCATTCCTGAATATCAAATGGCTTCACGATTAGCAAAAACAATTGGTCCTAATCCTAAAGAGGAAATAAATGATTTATTAATTAAAGAACGACTTGAAACAGAATCGAAATGGAATAACAATCTCATTATTCATTACACACATGAGGGACGACTTTTAACATATAAAAAAGATATTCATCAATTATGGAATAAAATATTTCGAGACACACCAGTTATCCATACAAGACTTATTGTTGGAAATCGAAATAGTGAAAATTTGACTCAAGAATTAGTACGTCGACGTCCTGACACTTGATCGACACTAAACTCTAACTTGTATTGTTGTTTATTGTACTTCGTTTCTTATATTGTCAAACATTTTAAAATATTTTATTTATTAAATTTTCACATAGAGACACTTCATTACTAAACTAGTTCTGAAAGATAATATTCTTCTATATTGTAGATTTAGCGTATTTCTTGTATAAAAGCTTTTCAAACATCACACAATCTCAAAATTTCAAAGCATTTTAGCCAAAAATGTAAGCATAATTCTTTTACGTGTAGAATAACTTTTTATTCTTATGTCTAAATCAAATAGATTCAGACATTTTCATTAATGGCTGATCAAAATATTGAACCAGATAACAATCACAATCATTCAAACCAACCTTGGAATTCACTCACTCCACCATTAACAGCCCAAAACAATAATCAACAGCAACAACAAATACCTACCCAAGCCAATAACAATAATGAAGTGGTATCATCACAATCAACGTCCTTGGCCTCTTGGGGATCATCGATTTCAATGGAATCCACAAGTCCAGAAGTAAAAGAAGCCGATGAATTATATGATAAAATTGAAGATATGCTATGTGATTATATGCGTGAGCCTCATCGACACTATTTACATTGTCGAGTGCTTCAATGGGCTCGTGAAGAAGATCAATCACGCATATTCACAGCTGTACTCATTATCAATCCACCAACTAATCAAAATTGAACTAAAATAACATTAAATCTACAAATCAACTTTTCTTTTGTAAAATATATTCAACTTCTTCATGAAAATAAATACAACTTCTGAAACGTTTTGTATCATTGAGCATCTATTCATGTGTTTTTACTTTCATTTATTCTAGATAATTTGATCTTTACAATCTTACTATTTTATCTGTCTTTCCATCAAGATATAGGTAGGACCATTTCTGAATGCAACTGACATGCTGCATAGAATCAGTCGTGAACTAAACAAATTTAAAATCATTCTTTCATTGTAGATTTTCATTATCGAATTTTAATTCAATGGCAAATAATCAAACACAAATTGCTGAAATAGTTAAAAATCAAAAACCATTCATTGAAAACAATATTTGTAAGTATAATCGACCGTAAACAAAACAATGCAACTACTCAAAATGTAATATGAAATTTCTTCTTTCTAACTAGTTTTTCAACATAATACGGATCGTCAACCGAAACAAATTCAAATCACGATTACCAACAATATCCATCTCCATGGTACTGAACAACTATTATCAAAAAACAATGGCAATCAGCAGCCAAACGACGATACCTTAAACACAACAAACAACAATGTGGAACAACAAACCGAGCAACAAGCCATTCAAACTTATCAAAGTGAATCCGATGAAGATGATGAAACTCAAAGCAGCAATACCAATTCCGGACAACCATCGACAACTACCAAAGATCTCAATCAATAGCTACAAGAATGGCAAAAATACAATCTCATTCCTTATAAAACATAATGTACTTTTTCACATATATTCATCAAACTTCCTGTATTTTTCTCTTCACTAAAAGATATTTTCATAATAAATAAATTCATTAAAATCGATATTTGTTGTCACATCACTTTAGTTTCTCCAAATATGTGGACAGATTAAAATCATTGTCATGATCTATTGTTTAACGTATACAAGTAACGTTCATTAACTGTCGATTCACATCGCCCTAGACCGACACAACAGGAATTTCCATATACTTACACACAGATACAAACAAGAATTCAATATGTTTGATTGTTTCTAACAGAATACTTTGGTAATACTGCTTATATAGTAATAATAGTTGCAGCATTTATGGGAAAGATCAGAAAGATTACCGCGTTATTATGATTTAAATTAATTCTGCAGTACTGGTTAAAAATCACGATCACTGCTTAAATATTTGTATTGACTATAGTGTAATCCAATGTTGCATCAACAACTAGGTGCTTTATGAATAATTGAGAATTTTATTAGTGACTTTAGGTATAAAATAGCGATAAGCAGAAATAACACACTTTATATAATTTCATACGTTTCTTTCTTTCAGTTCAACTAGACTTTATAAAATCATTTTTCTACAATTGTTCATGTTGAAGCCCAATCGCGAGAACAATACTACTGATATACAAAAACCCTTTGCATTCGATGCTATTAATTCTTATGAAAATCACCGTCTGGTTGCTGCTGGTATAAATAAAATGCTTTCATATTTGACCGTGAACTACAAAGCTATTCTCAAAACAATACGTATTCCGACAATAATAATATTTGAGCACTACTTCCATTTCAAAAATAATTTGTCCACTACTCAAAAAATATGATTATTACTTATTATAATTTTTTGTTAAAATCAGTGAGAACAATTGTAATTTGTTTATAAAGTACCAAATTATTTTTACAGCATTCAACAGCAATCAGAAGAAAATAAATAAGTAAACAGTGAACGCCATTTTTAACACACACTAACAGGCAAAATACTAATTCAGGGATCCAACGACTCGTATAATCATCTAAACGCTTATATCAAGTATGCTAGGCCCATAGTTTCGACTGATACTTTCTACTAAAAATTATTAATTGATCATTTCTAGCATAGACTTACAATCATAACCTCTACGATACTTACGACGATGATTCTCATTGTGTTACCAAAACATTGGCACAGAGACCCGTAAAACGGAACTAACTGGAGAAATTAGCTTCCTGCAGCCAAGATCTTCAGTTCCGAAATATACTTCATATAATGTTGTCCACCATATCAACAATTAAAAAAATCATTCATATCTCATCATCATAATCCTAACCGTTTATTCGCTACAATACTGAAATTAAGACGTCTGATGAAACCCTTGGAACAAGGTCAAAATCGCGATCACAGTGTGCGTTAACAAACTCACTCTCAAGATGATGGCTCTTAAGCAAGGTCAAAATGTGTCATGGTTTGCTTTGACACACCCTCATCTTCAACGTTTTATTCTACCATTTTTTTCTTTTCTCGTTCGTTCTCTCTATGTGTATATGTGTCTTATTCTTATTTATTCAATTTTCATTTATTTCTGATCTTTTTTTTCTATTCATTTATTCTACACTGTCTCTTTCTTCATTGTAGATATATACACATTAAGTTCACTTTTTCTTCAACTGCCATAACAACAGTTCCACGTATGTAGACATTGTTCTTCTCGTAATAATAATACTAATAGATATTTTCTCTATTTACAGAGAAAAAAAAGTAGATCATCTCACACATTATTATAAAAAATGGCCCTTTTTCAACGACTTGCCAATAAAGAATTTAATGAAGAAGATACAAAAACTATCAAACGAATTTGTGAATTAGCCAAAACAACAGTGGATGGAGCTATAAGTGAAATGTTTCTCTACTTACCGGCTATATTTCAAGCCCGTCAAGAAGAGTTTGTATTATTTATTTTCTTTTCTTTTTTCATTGATAATATGATAGATTTATTTATTTATTTTTCTTTTTTTCTACAAAAAGATTTTTTGTCGCATTCCGCGATATTAATCATCAAGCTGAACGAGATGCCTATCAAGCTGGCCATATACGGCCTAGTTATATGTGGCCAATATCATTTCCTACTTGTACATCTAATTTACGTATGTATACTAGAACTCACAAAACAAGCGAATGATGCTTTTTTGTTTTTAAATCCTATACCTTGCAATGGTTATTTCATTCACAAAATATTTATTCTAGGACGATTTATCAATCAATGGATTGAAAAAGAATTCCACAATAAATTAAAAACAAAATGTCTTATTTTAATTGGATCATATAGTACAGGTAAATTCAAGATTGTTTCCATATATAATCTGACTTTTAAGTAGTTTTCTCTATATTTCTATATATATATTTAATTAAATAAGGAAAAGCAAGATTTGCTCAATCATTATCAGGTTTTTATAATTATTATGATGATGAATGGAATCCTGATACTTTCAATCCATATGCACATTATACTATATATGATAATATACCATGGGATGAATTCGAAAATATGGGCTATCCAAACAAGGAACGTCTTTTTCTTCAAGGTGGTCGAATTCATGTATGTATACATTAATAAAACATCTCAGTTCTAGCTATTTTTTCTATTTCACATACGAGTATAGACAATTAATAATCGTAACAAACCAACCATAGTTGAAGTTTATCAACCAGCTATCATACTACTTAATCCAAGAAACCAAGGATCATTGGCAGCTGTAACATGTACTACCAATCAAACTGCTCAGCCCGATAATAATTTTTGGAATCAGAATGCTTATATTTATCGAATACGTAAGAGAAACGAATTTCATTAAGAGTTCCCAATGAATAAATACATTAATATTATTTTATTTCACTTCTTCTATTTTAGAGATTGATGAATCATTTCATACAAACTAGAAGAGCTCGTCATACGACTTCAACTATTTTTCGTTATTCATTGTATTCATACTCCTTTGTTATCTATTCACCATATTGTGCAACATTTCTTTCAATTTGTTTTCTCGATGTAAAATGAATAAAGTCTTTTAATGTTCGCTTCCAAAGTTTTTCTTTCAACAACACTATATTTTCATCATAAAAAACTCATTCATGTGCATACATCACGTTTCCGTTATTCACACACATTAAAGATTCCCTAGCGCAAACAACCGTTCGACTCAATTGACTCTTACACTGAAAGCACAATGTGAAAATAGAACTACACCTGACTGAGAAACTAATAAACAAAACACGATACGATTAAAGAAAATCAACACTGTTTCCTACGCAATTCAATTTTCATCCACTATCCTTCAAATCCACATTTAGCCTATAGACTCTCACGTTCCCAAACATTCCAAAAATCTCAAACAAGTCCTTCCAAGAATTCATAACCTCTGTCATTAAATCTGAAACCAAATCAACATCTTACACAATACCTTTCTCTACTGAATTCTATTTCCACAAACCAAACTATCCAGCAAAAAATCGTCCACAACTTAATCTCATGTACTACGCGAGAAAACCGTCTGATGAGACCCTTTAGCAAGGTCGAAATCGCGATCACGGTGTGCTTCTACTACTCACCACTACTAAAAATTTACCTGTGGATATTCTTCTATATTAGAAAATATTTATCAGGTCATTTCACTATATATGGAACTCCTATTTGTGATCTACGGATCATTAGAATGGATTCCCGCTATATTTTGAAATTAAACCGTCTGATGAGACCCTTTAGCAAGGTCGAAATCGCGATCACGGTGTGCTTCTACTACTCACCCTCACCCTCACCCTCACCCTCAAGATAGTATATTATATCTAATTAGAAGTGCAAACCTCTATGATTAGATA
>JAJEKB010021353.1:282517-304583 GCA_022393335.1 Macrotrachela quadricornifera
GTATGGAACCGAATGCAGGTTATGCAAAACAAAGCACTTCGAGCTGCACTCGGTCTACCAATTTATACATCGGTGGATTACATACATAAGATCAGTAATGTCCAGAAGATCAAGGATTATGCAATAGGACTACTGAACAAGTCAATCCAAAGGGCAACTGTAATTAATGATACTATCTTAAAAAATCATCTACAAGACATATTTAATTCAATTTAAAAACCAACACCTCCTTGGTCTTATAATATCAACGTCGACATACAAGATCACTGATGGATCAAAAAAATCCATGTGAAAAATGTTATATCGGATTCGATCACATCGATTCAGCTATTACATTTTGACATATATTATTTTATTATTCAATATGATACTGGATCAATTGATCAGCCTTTTCGTGTTCTTGTTATTATGCATTATGAAGTCAAGTTATTCTATAGGCATATTCAACCAATATCGATTAATGATACTCATTTACCCTACTTCATCCTTATATCTAATATAAAGTGAAGTAGGTTTATCGGCTTTTTCAAACCCCATCGATCAATGTTATACATTTATCCTGCTCCATCTTCATATCCAATATGAGGTGGAGTAAATCTATCGGCTTATTCAACTACTATCGATTAATGTCATACTTTCACATCACCTCATTCTCATATTATATATGAAACAAGGTAAAGATATCGACTTATTCCAAAACTATCGAATCATGTCATTCATTTACTTTGCTTCACTTTAATATTATACATGAAGTACAGTCAATTTACTGGCGTATTCGTACCAAATCAATCATGAACTCTTTCATACAGCACCATTTTCATATTCATTATGGAATGGAATGGAATCACTCTCTTTCCTTCTTCTCTCTTTCTTTCTTTCTTTATTATATTATTATATTACAAATTTCTTTCACTGTTTTTATTCGTGTTATACATACACCCATTATTATAAACACTATTCAACTATACAAGAAATGCATATTTCTTGGTAATTTTCCGAGACAGAAGACATATGTCAAGAGTCTCGTCGTTGTTTTCTTAATCCGGCCTTATTGTAACATCGGGTGTGGATATGTAACGGTTATGGTTCTTTTTCTTTTCTATTGCAAATAAAAGGCTTTGGCTCCAAAAAAAAAAATAAAAATATAACTCATTCGAAATTCTTCACTTTTTCTAAAATATTTTGATTAAATAAATAATTTATACTAGAAAGTTAATTTTAAACATAAAAGCTTAAAATTTTTCTTGAATGATCAAAATAAAACTTTTTTTTCAAGGAATTCGCGATGATTCGATTGATGAAGATAAAGCATGTACAAAACTGCTTACTCATATCATTTCAATGTCTATTCAACTCAAAGATCTTCGAGTATATTTATTTAAATGCCTTTTGCATATTGTTCAATATGTAAGTAATACTTTTATTTCGAACTCAAAAATGCAACTGTATTTATTACAACTAATTTCAATGAATGTATTACTAAAACAACTATCAAAGAAAAATAACTTAATTTCATAGAAGAACAAATATTCTGTTTTTTCATATTATATCGAAGAAAAGAATAGACTGGTTTTATAAGTTGCAGAAAATAAATAAATAAATAGACAAACTAATTTATTTTGACTTGTATATACGTTTATATATATTGATGCCAAAAGATTGTGTAATAGAGGGAAAAATTTCTCATAAATAAACTTCTTGTGTCACATGGGGAGTTCCCTCAATAACGTCATATGTTATCGATGGCATATTACACAGAAAGGTATTATGGACGTACATATATGTTACAATACTACCACTGGTGAGGAACTTTGCTCTTCGAATTTATTATTCTCCATAGATGGATACGTCACGAACAAGCCAAGAGAAAGCACATCCTCCTGGGTATTTTTATTCTTTCTTTTCTTGTTCTTTTTTTCTTTCTGTCTTTGTTTGTCATCTTGATAATGACACAATGAGACTGTGGTACTAATACAAATTGACTACTTGACTTCTTCTTCTTTTTTTCTCACTATCAATATGACAAACAAGAGCACGAAAAGAAAGAATCGAAGAAGAGAAATAAAGTAGTCTTTATCAAAATGCCGAAACAGAAAGAGTATCAACTATCAAATCAATTCAAATTGCATTTTTACATATCGACTAATATTAAAAAGTTTGTTTCATGAATAAATAGTAAGGAAAATAAATTTATATGTATGATTAAAAGTCACATCCTATTTTTGAACGTGGTACAGTAAAACCTTTTCATATGAACATCTCTCATAATGAATAGTCTGAAATTTCATCGAGCGATTTTGCTGAAAATAGGTCTGTCTGAAGTTAACATCGCTTTATAGTGAACTGTGAATGTTTTTTTTTCAGTTCCACTGCTGGAGCAACTTCTTTAAAGTGAACATTTTTTTCGTTCTTTCCGGATAGAAGCATGTCCTCGCACGTACACGTGAAAAGAAAATTTGACGTTATAGTATGATTATTTTGTGGATATTGAACAGACTGATGCAGAATAAGAAGAGGATCAAGATAAATCACGAATTGCTCAACCAACCTTTTCGAAAACGATGGAAATGGTCGAACGATTCCGTCTTCTATCGACTACCACTTATTCTCTACTCGCATCTTCTGCTTTTCTGTCTCCTCCTTTTTTTGTGCTTCCATACCTTGTGGTACATATTGCTTGAATGAGAAAATATTCATCGACTGGGGGAAAGTTCACTGATTCAGGAAAAATTTATTGGCTGGGAATTTTTGCTCTTTGTGAGAATTTTGTCTCGCCTGGTATATATAAAGGGATGGAGAGAATCGTATATCAATACATTAGTACAAGTAATTCATTGCATATTTGATAAATTCTAACTGTTTAGTTATAATGAAGTAAATTTGATTTCATTGCTTATTGAATGTATAAATTTTCTTTTTTTAAGATCGATAATCCAATTTTTGTTAATCATACTATTAATTTTTGGAATCTTCTGCATACTAACTGATGGTGCACCAACTCGTCCTCGATCAACAAAAAAATCTGGTCTTCCTTTTCCTAAATCACTTCCACGATTTCCTCCGCCAATGCCGCTATTTCCTGGCTGAAAAAACTCAATCATGTGATTTTTCGTTTTTATATGTTGAAAAATAGCTCTCCAGCTCTGACCCAAACAATTAAGATCCTTTATGTTACATAAAATAAATTGAAATATTGGTTTCTTTTCATCTTTTTTTAAGTATTAATTCAGCTTAGCATCTTCACAATCTGTCTTTCTCAGCCATACTTGATTAAACTTGATGGTTTTTGGCATTAATATTCAAGAGAGAATCCATGAGCCCATCGAGCATCAGGCCATATATCGAAGCACTCGTTAAAATTTTTTTTTTTGATTTAATAGTCTCATTTTGTTCAACATCATCGAAAATCTCCAAATCCAATGTTTTAGCGCATTTGAAAGAGCTAGTGAAAATTTAGCTCAATTTTACTGTCAAACACTTACGAGGTCATTGAAGGAATATCATCAAACCTCGTGCTCATAAACTTGGAGTATTTTTACTTACTAAGAAATAATGAAATTTTTCGTGTTATATACCAAAAGACAGAGCGTCGAAAGCTGAACAAAATTACCTATTTACATATTATGTTTGCATGGATTAATACAGGATTATTTGCCAAATACTGTTCATAGGTGGTCATTTTTCGAACGAAAAATATGGCAATTTTTGAGAGTATATTGGCTGCCACTCAGCCATAGTATGAGTACCCAGACTGAATTTGACATATGTTGTACAACTTTTTCTCCTCTAAAAAATGGTTAAAAAAACATCGTAAAAGTTCTGTTACCAATGAGGTCAAAAATGGTTCACAATGTGGCCAAATAGATAGCATTTTTAGAAAAAAAATTATTATGGATATTTTTTTAATGAAAAATGAGACTTTTTTTAGGATATGAAGTGTCTAGAGCATTTTCAACATAGATATTGTAGATTTCGTCGAGTATCTGTCCTATACAAAATAAAAGAATCAACACTATTTGTGTTGATTTGTTATACAATCAATAATTAGATCTGATACCATTATATTGATATATGAAACATAGACCAATTCTAAACGTTTAGTGCACGCAATAGCTTTTTTCAAACTGAATCAATACGATAGGCCATATGTATGGTTTTGTGAATAGATAAAGAAAAAAATCGAAAGGACAGAAGAATATTTATATATCAGCTTGTACGAGCGTAACGCGATGACGTTTTGGCCACACTTCTATTTCCCTTTTTCATGAATAACATCCACTAGATCATTCGTTTCTTTTCAGAAACTTGTATTCCTATCACCTCCATATCATCCAAAAATATCAACTTATTTGAACAAATTGTGTGGTAGTGAGTGTCAAAATAAATGGTGTAACGCGATGACGAAAAAAGGCCCATGGAAGTGAGGGTGGTCTGCTTGTTCTTTGTTTTCCTGCGAATGTGTCGTTAATATAAGAAAACGTTCAACAGCAAGTTTATAGGCAATAACTCGACGTATCTAATGGTCGGTACTACAGCTACAGAAATTCTCTAATTTTGAAGAGGCACAGTTTACACTAATGTAACGCGATGACGCTTGCTTTTTGGAGTGAGTTTGCATTTATATTTTCTTTTGCTATACACATAATTTTACAAAAACAGCATAATTAGTTTTCCATTGGCACAAAAAAGGAATAGTTAACGTATTGCTAAATGATAAATTCAACAGAGAAAAATCTAAGAATCTTGAATGTATGCGGTGAACGAGTGTGATAGTATAAATAAGTATAATTGACGGTGAAACAGTTAAATAGCTATTCAGAACCACACCCATTCATATCCACACGCTCATCCACACTCGCGTACACTCACACACGTACAAAACCAGATCCCTATCTACGCTCACGCTCATACTTCCAAGACCAATAAGATATTTTCATTTCATTTCATTTAACTTTGACTTCTTGTAAATAAATCTATACTTTAAAATTTTTATTTATCGATATTCAATTAAGCTTTTCTACAAGTAAAAATGAAAAATACTTTGAAAATCTCTTTTAAAAACACCGTTTAAATATCATTTCATAGAGTATAGAGTTTCAGTTACACTTAGAATATAACCTGATTAGTGTCAGTCGGAGTGATAATTGAATTGAATTCATATTTTTTTAAAATTATGTATTATTAGGATAGATCAAGCAATCCTATTCTGTTGTTGATTTATTAGTTACTCATTATAGAATTTAATAGCAAAGAAACCCTGAACCTGTGAATACTATACTATTTGTCGAAAGTAGTTTTCTATTAAATGAAAGGAAGACGAAAAGTTGAAAAATCGTCATCACGTTACGCTGTAATATTCGAATGAAAAGTGATTTTGGAGTAAAATATTCTGCATCGAATAGCCCACAAGAAATGAGCTTTATGCGCCTAGATTTTATAAAAAAAATAATAATACTAAATGCCAAGAAAAAAAGACATGATTTTTCGTAACGTGATGACGCCATAAATATCCAAATTTTGTAGAACGGTACTGAGAAAGATAACAAGCTATAAAGAATAAATTGTTTAACGCAAAGATACTTCTAACAACACAGAGTTGTCTGATAATAATCAACTTCCCATCCATGAAGTTGTCTCGACGTACGGATACAAATAACCAGCAAACTATATATGCGCTTCTATCACCATCTTTTACTAACATCTCTGTTACCAGTTGCCGTTAACGATTTTCTGCGACAACCTATGTTTCAAAAGAAGTTTCTATATATTTTCAACTATTCTCTACAATATGCTGATTATGGTTTTTCACAATATTGATTTCAAACTCACACCATTGAAGTGACACGTTACGCGTACAAGCTGATATATATATAAAAGTTTGTTTGTCTGTTCTTTATGTATTTGAACATGATACGAGCAAAAGTAACTAACCTTTTCAGAGACCATTCTCTCATCCATGAGAAGATCAGTCACTACTTTTTCTAGAAAAAACATCAGTCCTCCACTTGCAACAGATCCATCTATGTATCTGACTAATGACATTGCAATATTCAGTCGTACCGGAGAACTATTGATTAGCACGTTGTGAGCAAGCATACTTAAGGTACTTAGAAGCCTTTCGAGGGTGCTCAGCTCAAATCTATTATTCAAACATTTCGAAATCGGGAGTGGTTGTGTCAAAGCTAATGGAGATTCATCTGCCAAGAAACTAGATGATCAAAACTTGCGTTTTCCAAAGACAATTAGAGAGAGACTTTTTCAGAGGAGATCAGTTCAAATTAGGAACCTACTTACCTTAAAAAAACTAATTAATTAGAATGAAACCAATAGGAATTGAGTTTTGGAGAAACTGTCCTGATTGGAGTCATGCGAGGCACCCATTTCGAATAAATAGTCAATGAAGTTCAATATTTATTCATCATAGTTGTTGCTTCCTAAGGTTGATAAATGGTCTGTTCATATTTCTTTACAATCAATCGAAATTTAATATAATTCCAGTAGTAAAAATGTACGATATATTATCGTAATTCTCCCGATTACTGAGTACTGTAAACGCGATGTTCTAAATCGATTGGATATATCATTCTGCTTAGTTTAGATAAAAACAGATTTTTCTTCTAATACTGTGAAATGATCCATTGTCTCTGCGGGCTTATCGCCTTAAACTTAACGAGAAAAATTCAGCATCAGGAACGTGACCAAGACCAATTAAATATTCAAATGATCGAGGCAAATATATGTTCATAAAAATGGTTGACCAAGATAAAAAGACAATAGAATTCCAAACGTTTCATCAGGCACTTATTAATCTAAACATGTAGGGACGAATGATCCTTCATTTCTAATCAAGTTTTTAATATCAGTATTTAATGTCTGCTGAGAGTGAGAGTAGCCACGATCGTCACTTCATATACATCAAAGAGGTAGAATCAGGATCGAGAAAAAACAAATTGGATTTTATTCGTGTTTACTCTACACTGATTATATTTTCTTACATGTTCTTGAGCGCAGTAGAAGTTCTCTTTGAATATATTAAGAATAAAGTTTTCAAGACAAGACCGGGTGATTCTGATAGTCTTGTTTAATAAATATAAACGATCAATTTTAATCAAATAAAGATAAATAAACACCCCTAACAGCACTTCTCGTTTTTCAGAAAATTTCTGATTTTGAATACTTTTTCTGATGGCTTTCTGCTTTCTGATTTTTCCTGATTTTCATTTCTGCTGTTTTAAACGTGGTAGTTCGTTCTCATATGAATGTTTGAATTATAACTATTAATCATGGTGGTCAGAGCTGCTGAAAAGTCAGGAAATTTTGTGAAATTTGAAGATTTTTCTAATTATTTTCTGATCTTCCGAGTTCTTTTTATTTGGTTACTTTTTTTCTGATTTTTCCGCGAATCGAGACTTTTTTTTATGGTAATTTTCTTAGTAAACTTAAATACGACTATAAGTCATTGCTAGTTCGATATTGTGTCATCTTTTTTCTGAATAATTTGTAGTTTATGACTTTTATAGCTAGAAACGGACACTCTCATGTAATGGTGAATCTTTATCAAATGCCAGTGGCATACTGAAAGGCGTAACGGTGGAGACCCATAGATCCCAGCCTCACTTTGAAAAAGTTTGTTTCTTCTAGACAGCAAAATAGAAAAAAAATTCTTTTTCAAAGGCGTTTAGCGACTGAATTTACATAAATGGTAACATTAAACTTCTTTCGTTTCGAAATTTTGAAATTTCAGAGATTACGCCCTCTATTTTTTAGGCTTAGCTACGTTCCTGAGCACACTGTATTCAGAGAAAATTTGTATAAACATCTTTTAACTCAAAGATATTCATCAAAGTGAATTTGAATAAGTGAGAAATATGAATAAAACTGAATACTTGATACTGTTCAATTTTTATCTCTTTCCGTAGGAGCTCTGAACATGGATGCTGCATATGCAGCTTCTTACTGTACCAGTTTTCAGAACGAATTTTGAATTTACTGAAAGAGAGTTCGACTCTAAGTGTTCTTTATTATTTTGTATGACCTTACTCATTTCCTTTATGGCTTCCCCGTCGCCAGCGAAGATTTCGACTGTCGCTGCTTCTAATCCCGGTAATGAAACCAGCATATTCCACAGCAGACACTGTCCGCTACTAACGTCCAGTTACAATGCATCTCAGATATGATACATACAAGGGTCGAAGGGAGTTCCATCACAACCATAACCTTTACCCTCCCTTTCTTGTTCCACTTGCAAGCAAGTGGCTTGTTACCAGACCTGCTCCTTTGGCTTGCCAAAACCAAATGATTCTTAATGATCCTGTTTGTTCCTAAAACAGCACTTCGCGCCATCCGCTCAATACAATCCTCCACTTTATTTTTATTTATTTCCAAGTAGGTGATCATCTGATCACTCAAGCCCAAAGGTATTTCACCGCACGCGCCAATGATAACCGGAAGAAACCTAACCGTCCAACCCTCGGTTTGAAGTTCCGATTGTATACTATCACCCCAAGGATGTTCTTGATCAAGTTCCCCTTTGTGGTTGCCATTAACACAGTAACGATTACTTTTTATCTCAATTTGCCTCTTCATCCCAGTAAACCATGATACTGCAAACTCGATAATTGTGGCTACTTTAGTAACCTTATCAAATATTACAATATCAGGCTTATTATGCCGAACAATCGCTCTTGTTTGTACTGGTTGATTCCAATACAACTTGATGCGATCAT
Organism: Macrotrachela quadricornifera; assembly: GCA_022393335.1. Classification (NCBI taxonomy): domain Eukaryota; kingdom Metazoa; phylum Rotifera; class Eurotatoria; order Philodinida; family Philodinidae; genus Macrotrachela; species Macrotrachela quadricornifera. The sequence goes on from JAJEKB010021353.1 coordinate 291,244, forward strand.
TTTCCATAACGATTTCCACTCGTTGTGTATAGTGTGACGGTTTTAAATTATATTTCTCGCATATTCCGTAGTGGAGGCTTCTTGCTACAGAGTCGTGGCGATTCACATATAATGTGGATAACCATTTCGGACAGCTCGTCAGCACGTGTTCGATTGTCTCTTTGGTATTACCACATGCCCGACAAAGTTTGTCACCAAGGTCTTTGCGGCCCGGATGGTATTTAGTATTGAGACATCCCTCCTGTGCCGCTATTGCATTTCGTACCGCTGTTGACGACAACTTTCCGGCACGTAGCCAGGCGAAAGATGCATTTAAGTCAGCTATGGTAGCGGAATGCCATATTCTACCTGCCATTATCTTAGCTCCCCACGTATTGCGTCTCTTATTGTTGTTAATCGTACGCATTTTACCCACCACATGCCAGGCCAATGATCTGGCATCTGTATACCAAACTCCATCCAGAGTGACGAGTGAATGTGTTGGTTCCAGTTCGGCATGGATTTCGTACGTGTTCAATAGACTATTAGCATCACTAATCACACTTCGTTTTTGCCGTTTTGACATAGAAACAAAGAGATTGAGCGAGTTCCTCAGCTCTACTTTGGTGTAGAGGTGCGCCCAGGAGTATATAGTCGATTCTTGCACTGCATCTTTAACCGACCTCAAACCATATCCCCCTAGCTCAATTGTTAGGTAGAGGCGGTCTACACAACTGGCTCTGTATCGAGCTTTAAGACTCACAAGAAGCTTGCGAATCTTTGAATCGAATTTTTCACCGCGTTTAAGAACACTTAGATACGTACCACTGCCGTTTATTGTATTCATTATGGTGTAATTTAGAGCAGGGATTATTTTCATATTATAGGTGTTCACTTTCTGCCGGAAAGTAAGATCGGAACCCCATATTTGAATGGCGGATTTACTACACTTCTGGACTACCCGATCCCAGGCATCCGAGTCCTTCACACCTAACGTTTGCTCAAGATCTAAGTATTTGTAGAGTCCATCTTTGTCGAGTGATGGGAACCCGAGGGTACTCACTCTTTGAGGTGTGTCCTCCACAGATACTGCCTTTCCTTTAACCTGCAACCGTTTCGGTATGAAGTTGGGTACCGCACATTTTTTAGTGTTCATATTCATTTGAATGGCTGTTGAGACCGATTCAATCTTTTCGATCATCTTAGTCAAGTTCTTTGACGAACTACTGTATAGTTTCAGATCATCCATATAAAATAGATGTATCAATGTCAGCTGCATGTTATTTAACTTCCCTTTCACATTCTCTTCACTTCTTAAATAGGAAGAAACACCATTAAGACCGATTGTCTCATCAATGAATACACCAACAACTGGAATATCAAAGTTTTTAGATCAGTCACTTCGACCATTATTTGATAAACATGTTTGTAAAACAACAATTATTGATGGTGTTGATTTAATTCGTCGTCTTCAAACATATGTCGAAAATGGTTATTTGAAATCGACAACTTATCTATGTACATTTGATATAACAGATTTGTATACAATGTTACCACAAGAAGAATCATTAAATATTTTGACAGAATTTCTTCTTGAACATGGTTATCATAAAGTGAAAAGTGTTCCAATCGATGCTATTCGAAAATTAGCTCGTATTGTTCTTACAGAAAATGTTTTTATCTATGAAAAGAAATTCTATCGACAAATTCTTGGTGATGCTATGGGATCAGCATTTACTTTAACTTTAGCTAATATTTTCATGTGGAAATGGGAGCAAAAAATTTGTTCAGCGACAGCAAGCATCTAATGAAATTTATGGTCGGTATGTATCATTTATTAATGAAGTAGTATTTATTTTATCTCATATTATTCTTAGATATATTGATGATATTTTCTTTACTTCAAATGAAACATTAGATAAAACTAATCAAATGTTAGATGAAGCCAATAATTACGATCCAAATATTAAATTAGTTCGTCAAATTGGTAAAAGTATACCATTTTTAGATGTGCTTATTGAAAATAACAATGGTGATTTGATCACATCAGTCTATCATAAAGAGGCAGCTGAACCATATATTGTACCATTTAAATCTGATCATTCTCGACATAGTTTTATAAATATTGTTAATGCTGCTCTTCTACGAGCTATTCGTTATTCATCGACATTAAGAATTTTCAATGAAGAACGACGTACAATCAAACTTATGTTACTTTATAATGGGTAAGTTTTCTTTTACTTATTTTTTTTTTATCAATCTAAAATTTAATCTCTTATTTTCTTATCATAGCTATCCACCAAGATTTATTCATAGTCGATTTAAAAAATTTCTTACAAAATATATCTCAATATCATCTGTTTTGCCATTAATCAATAATGAAAATGATTTTACTACTATACGTGGTCAATTATTGAATCAACCAAGTATTCAAGAATATCACATAGCTTCACAAATAGCGAAAACATTTGAACACAATTCTAAAGAGGAAGTGAATGATCCTCTAGTTAAGGCACAACTTAATAAAGAATCAAAACATACTACTAATCTCATTATTCATTATACACATGAAGGAAGACTTTCAACATATAAAAAAGATATTCATCGATTATGGACTCAAATATTTCAAAAAACTCCAGTCTACAATACAAGACTTATTATTGGAAATCGTAATAACGATAATTTAACAAAAGAATTAGTACGTCGACGTCGTCAAACTGGACTACAATAATTTCTCGATTATATTGTTATTTGTTGTACTTTGTTCTTTCGATTGATAAATATTTTGAATTGTTTTTTTATTAAAACTCATATAGAGACATTTCATTAGTAAATTACTTTGGAAAAAACATATTCTTCTATTGTAGATTTAGCATAGTTGCTTCATAAGAGTTATTCATATTTTATATATTCATAATTTTTAAAAAATCTTCATCTAAATCGTAAGGACAATTGTTTAAACTAAACAATAATCACTTTACTCACATATCTAGATCTTCTAAACAAAAATATTTCATCTATGGCTCATCAAAATAGTGAACAAAATAATAATTACCATGGTTTTAGTCAAACATGGAATGTGCTTACACCTCTAACAACAGCAGCTCGAAACAATAGTCAACAACAATTATCTATTCATGGTAGTAATAATACTACAATAATATCATTACAATTAGTTTCATTTATCTCTTCAGGATCATATAATTCGATACAATCAAGAAGTACAGAAGAGCAAATAACAGATGAATTATGTGATAAAATTGAAGATATGCTTTGTGACTATATGCGACAACCAAATCGACATTATTTACATTGTCGAGTATTTCGATGGAGTCTCGACGAAGATGATTCACGTTTATTCAGTGCTGTAATCGTTATTAATCCACCAACTACTCGAAACTGATTTAAAATAACATTAGATCAATTGATCGAATAATTTTCTTTCTGAAGAACATGTTTGTTTTGTTCTTCTGAAATTTTAGCAAAATTTTTGAACTCTTTGTTTTGTTATAAAAGTTATTCATTGTGCTTTTGTTTTTGTTTACTATATATTAATTTCATGGATCTTAATACTGAACACAAACAAATTCGTTTATCTATCGAACCAGTTTCATGTACAAAGACACTTCTTTCATAAAATCACCTAATTATTATTAGAAAAAAGAGATTGAACAGGAATATTTTCAGGCAGAACTTGTCACTAAAAAGTCCTACAGTCTAACTTCGTTTGTTTTTATTTCTTCCATTGCAACTCTCGTGGAATATTAATCAAAATATAAGTTGTGGTAAAATTAATATTTCTAACTAATGGATTGTACTTTACCTATTCTTAACATATCAGTCGCACTTTAATTAGGATTAATTGACACAAAAAACAATTACGTTACATTGACAAATCTCTAACAATTTTTCTTTTCTATTCTAGATTTTTCTATCTGCATATATATTTAATGACTAACAATCAAAGAGAAACTGGAAATTACCTCAACAATCATGCACCAATCATTCAAAACAATATTTGTAAGTAAAACCCGACGATAGAGAACAAACAAAAACTATAATTTTCAATTCTGTTAAAATAAAATCATATTTTCTATTGATAGATTTTGTAAATGACATGGACACTCGACCAAACCATGTCAATTTAACAATAACGAACAAAATTATATTTAATCTTGCTGGTCAAATGTCAATATCGAACACCGATAATCGGACGATAATTCAAAATAGTACAGAATCACAAAACAGAAGCGATGATGATGGCGATGTAGACAATAATCAAACACATCATCAAAGTCAACCTATTCAAGATACTCGCAATGAAAACAATGCAAGTCACTCTTTAACACCACCACAAAAGAATTAAAGATGAAGCAAAAAAATTAATAAAAAGAAGAAACTACATTATCAAAAAACACTGATACTACATATCTAAAACTTTTTTCCTATGAAAAACTCCACTTTTCCTTTTTTTCTTACTTCTTTCTTCTTAGTTTAACTTTGAAATAAAACAGATAGGTGAAACAAGGACAATTCATGCTACAAAAAAAGCACTATTTTTCCCGACACTTTAGTTATTGCTCATTCATAACACAATACATCACAGGCAAAAGTTTAACAATAATACTCTTTATCGACTTTCATACACACTGAAATCACATAACTTGCAAAAAAAAACGTGTTCAATCCTTCAGACTAGAAAACACAATAATACCTATCATCACTGCAACAAGTGACTTCAACATTAGCTCCATAGAGGTAACACAAGCCTTTATTTCTCAATATCAATAAAAACTCATATTAATGAATCTAGCATCAGACCCACACAACACTCTTCGAAAGATAAAAAAGAGAATCAACCTCAACAAACGACACTTCAATAGACAAACTAAACATTCTCACCACTTCAGCAAAAAACACTGTTACACTAATCTAAAAAAACAATATTATTCATAGCATTACAACTCACATACGAAGATAAAATCATAAAAGTTCAATCTCTTTCTTTCTTACGAAAAGAAACTAACAATAGCATTCAAACATCTAAGCACTATCGAAAACGACTCATAGTATACTTCACTAACTCCCAAAATAAAAATAACTATTCTTATATTGTCTTCACTACGAAATCAATATAAACTCTATCGGACATATAATTTATTTGTGATCTACGGATCACTGGAATAGATTCTACTCAAACAATTAAGCCGTCTGATGAGTCCCTTAAGCAAGGACGAAACGCGTCACGGTTAGCTTTATCTAACTCACCCCTCACCCTCCTCACCCTCAAGCACCTCTTTCTACACTGACATCTCCATCGTAATTCAAATTTTACCTGCTTATTTGAAACAAAAATACTTCCTAACCTCTACATTATACATTTCGCACTAGTTCCACTATAATCAAAAAGCATAGAAAAACATACAATTATCTACTCTTGCACAGTTTCCACAAAGACTATTAAAATAAGTCTGTTATAAAATACAAAAATATTCCACTCATCTTTTTCGATAGACCTAAATGAATTTCTCTAATAAAACCTCATCCCTTATCAATCATACGAAAAACAACACACAAAAACGATCCAATTAAGCCGTCTGATGAGACCCTTAAGCAAGGTCGGAAATCGCGATCACGGTGTGCTATACTACTCACCCTCATCTTGTTGAAGTTGTGAAGTAATGTAATATTAATTAATGAAGAATTTCGCTCGTTTTCAATAAAGAATGTATGAGTTTGGTTAAGTTTTGAAATATAGTGGCTATCGATCCACATTCGATAATTGGTTTGAGAATTAATTTTGTTCAAAACAATATGAATTTGTCGATCAGCAGTCGATATGTGTTTTCCTTTGTTAAAAGAATATTTTTCTTCATTATAAAACAATGTGGTCAAAACTTTGCCAGGAAAAATTTCAATTTGTATATTTAATTTATATTGAAGAGGTAAGAAGATCCAAAAGGAGAAAGAATGAGACGAGAGAAAAAGCAATAAAGGATAATAATGAGCAACGAAATCTTAATAATGAGATGAATCTCTTGAAGTAGTCCAAGATGGACGATCATATTCGTTTGATCGAGAATTGAAAAAATCTAATGAACGTTTAATGTGCAACGTCAACTGTTGTTTACCGTCGTTGATGTAATGATTATAAGCAGTAGATAATGGTTGTCGCGAACGTTCCAATAATTGAGAAAACCATTGATTGACAAAATCTTCATCATTCATAATAAAAGACCGCCAATGACTACAGATATCAGACATTCGAAAAAGTTCTGACAGTTGGTCAATGTATCCATAGATGCAATGTAACAACTTGCACAGCAATCGATCCATTGTCTCTTGTTGTCTAGTTCACGAATAAAATGCTATGCATATAAGCATCATCATATGTTTGACCTTTCACCATTAATGCTCTACAGACATTTGATATGTTCTTTTATTCGCGGTCACTTATGAACTAATAAACGTTCGTATAGCAAAAGAAACATAGTTCTATCAAAAGCAATTCAAATTTCTTTCATAATCATTGATTCCCTCATCGATTATAGTTGAAAACAACAATAGATTTAAATAGTTTTGCGAAACTTTTTTTCTCATATCATCAAACTACGAAAGTCATTCATTTATCAAAATGCTTTACATAAACGTACATAGAAAAAAAGATTTCAGTGCCATGTGAAATATCTTGAGTGCATTGCCATAGCTATCTAAAAATATAACTATACAATGCAAGTGTTAGAGATCTGCAACTAACTCTGACGGATACGAAGTTGATGTAAAATTATAGTGACTTCGAAAATCTCTTTTCATTCGTTTCTTATGTAACATTTTTATTATTGAGACCATTACCAGTTGCGAGGAAAACTATAAAGTTCTGCAGAAATTGCGTGAAACGCATTGTTGTTGCTCATTGTTGAGAAAAACGTGACGAGAATTATGTCAAACTTCACTTATAGTTTATATTTTTTAGATACTAATTTAACAGAATCGTTTTTTAAATTAAGAATTTCCTATCGTGAAAAAAAAACTTCACAGCCATTCGAAATATCTTTCGTTAACAAGAAAGAATTTTTTCTTTGTCTAATTTCTAAAATATCTATTTATCACTTCAGAGTACTTTCTAATCAGATGTGATTTGTAATAATACACTAATCCTAACTCACATAAAATCGCTGTACATGTAAGCTACCACTAATTTACAAGAAAAAAAATTTAGAGTTAAAAAAGTTCGACTACCCAGGTCTTTAGTACAATTACATATCTATACAATGGAGTTTTTGAATGGTATTTGTTATCAAAGGATAAGAAGGTGTATGATTAACTATAATTTAATTAAGAAATTCAAAGAAATCAATGATTATATAATTTATTTTTAGTTACTTAAGTGTATCCAAAAGTAGTGTCGAAGGTAACTTATTCTCTAATAGAAGGTTTGAAAAAAGGAGGGGGACAGGTTAGTCCACAAATCGGCCCTATTTGAAAACCACCTCGAAAATTGCTTCCAAGTTACAATTTAACCTTACCATTTTACTATTACACTAGTTTCGATGCACATGCTAGATTTCTCTGAACACTTCATAATGTATTTAATGATATAGGCCCTAAGGCACTACACGACACATTTCTACTACCCTCACCCACATGTAGTGCACTCTATCGCACTTTTCGTCTACTTTGAAAATGTCAGTTTTTCAGCATAGATAGAACTTGGTTAGATCTACAAAACGATGTAAATACATGTGGGAAAATATACTGCCCTCAACATTTTTCAGGGACCATACTGTGAAAATTCTATATGAAATACATTGGTTGGATCTTTGTGTCCATATGATATCGGTTATTACTTGTAGAACCAACGTCATTTTTTCAGCGTAGGTAGAACTTAATTAAATCTTCAGAATGACATTAATATGTATTTCAAAACATGGGTTGATCTGCATTTCTTAGGGACCATAATTTGGAAATCTCATTGAAAAGGGTTAGGTAGGACAGTTGTGTGCCCATCTCCTTTAGAATGAATTTTTATAGTCTTCGTTTGAACTGGCTATTGAGAAGTTACTGTTCAATGATGAGCGAAGAGCACGATTTGATTTTGGTTTTTTATTCTAGAGTATCATAATTCCATTTATTGCATTACTTGTGCGTCCGTCATGAGGTCTATGTGTTGCCATACTTTGTGATGATACCGCTTTGCTGTCGATTAGTAGTAGCCGAAATACTGACATCTAACCTGCTACCCATTGGGCGGGTGTCTCTTCCTTGCACATTAGTGATTCGGATTCAGCATTAAGTGATCCATAAGTAGTGGTGGTGCAGCTGGGGATAGTGGTCCAGATTTCTACTTTTACCTAAGCTGCTGATATCGTCACTGATTGTATTTGTCGCTTGATGACCATTGTCGACTATACTGAGGACGTTATGAACCTCCGGCAGGACTTTCCATTTATTATACATCGAAGGACACTTACTGCAAAGATAACCATTATTTGAAAGGATAGATGGAAACAGACGGGTGGCCACAAAAAGACGAACACATTTATTAGTCACAGGACATCGACCGTTTCCCGTGAGACAACAACCTCAACAGACGCAATACTTCTTCAAATTCATTTCGCGTAAAATGAAAACCTACTTCGTTTCATACATCACTCTCTCAATCTCTCTTTGTGTCTATTTTCCCATATCTTTATCTCTCTCTATCTATCTTTCTATCTGTCTATCTTTTCAGCTCTACCGCAACCTCCTATCATTAACCCTATCTCTCTTTCTACCCTCTCTCTCTCCTTCGTTCTTTATTTATCCTTTCCCCTCTATTAGAAGCCCCTCTCTATTTCTTAACTTAATCTAAAACGTGACTCATGTTGTTGACCAAAACTATGTATATAGCTTTCACTGGTAAAACAAAACGGTGAATGAGTAGTGGACAAAAAGGTTCCATAAGTTTTTAACAGATTCTTGAGTGTATTTAAAGCATCCTCTATATGACAATAGTTTTCTGTGAACTCACTTGTATAAAAGGGGTAGGCCAGATGCGTTGACTCGATTTGTATAATAAATTTTTCTAAAGTGAAATAAGTGTATATAGACTTCTTTCTATAATAGAAAGATGCAGTAAAAGACGCTCTACAAAATGGCTATTGATTGAATCTGCTAGGTAATCTAATGCGAAAGTTATATGCTTAGAAATATAGTTCACAAAAAATAAGAATTAATCGTGACCGTTTCAAAGCAAAAAAAGTTAGGGCAATAAAAGTGTCGCAAGGTCGCCCTTTCGGTGCTGATTTTCACGTCATGTGTACTAAAACGTTCATAAAAATATGAATGGAAAGGAATTTCAAAATTCTGTTTGGAAAAAAGTTACGCACCGACATTAGCTTTAATTTAAAACCAACCCGAGCTCTGTATCTTTAATCGTAGTCAAGTTATAACGGCTCTGCTGGAAGTCAGTAAATCGATTGGAAATTTGGCTTAGTATGACATATCGGGCTGAAATTTTTACTAGAAGTGTTTCGCATTAGGACTGCTCATCCGTAAAAATTTCAATCCAAACGGACTGTTTTAAGTAGGAAATCCATTGTGAGGGAGGGGACCTTTCAAACAATGACGAAACCGGTCTTGGTAGCTGTTCTCACACTCACACCTTCACCCTCAAGATGTTGGATCCCCTGATATTTGTTGTATTAATGTTGATTTTCCAATTCATGCTGGACTCAACACTAGAATTTCGAATTCGGATGCAACTTTGTATATTTCTTTTGCAGTAGCAACATTATCCCGGTATGATGATACTGCTGTATAAAATTCAAGGAATTTGTCTCTGAGATCTTCTGTGAGATGCATTTCAATTTGTTCATATGCATACGGATTATCTTCTTTAATGGTAAGTTGATCTTCATCTGAAGTCGTTGCGCCATCAATGATGATAGGTATGATTACATAAACAATAAACAAGCACAAAAGTAACTTTGTCATTTTAATGAATATTTTTTTGTGGATCTACCCTTTTTATATCCTTATTCATTCTAACTCTTTTAGCTTTAATTCAAGGAAAAAACTTTATTTATTTTTCCAAGATATCAATGCAAAGAGATAAAATGTTTCTATGACACATATTATCAATATAGGTTTTATTATTTTTTCTTGTTTTTCTGACATATACATGATTGTATCAATATTTATTTTCCATCATTTGTAATCCTATCGTTTTGACTGCTTTTTACCCCCAAATAATGGGTAAGAATAAGTTTGAAAAAAGAAATTCAATACAAAATCAATATTCTCGAGAATATCCGTGTACCACAATTAATTTGAAGTATATCGTGATATTGAAAGCGTAAGCTCACAGATATTCTTTATTCACTCACCTTCACCCTCAACGCCCTCAAAAAATGTACAAAGTTGTTCGTGATGATTTAGTTTTTGTTGCCAAGAACCTTCATATTTTTCGCGAATATTAATTGAAATTTAAAGAAAAAAGATAAGATCGAAGAGATTACTAACAAGGGAAAATTCCCAAGTGCCCATTCGCTTTTGAGTCGAGACTTTGTGCATCTTGTAGACCTTAGTGAGCTATGTTTACCATAAAAAGAGTTCGTGTCTCTAGCTTGTTCTTGATGAGATATAGAGTTTTTAGTGAATTTTCTCTATAGCACCTGACTTCTGCAGTAAAGCTATAGTTTCGAATTTTGACCTGAAACTTTGTCCATATAAAGACCTCAACTAGCTTAGCTTGCATATAACATTTCAGAACTTTTGGACAAAGTCTCTTCGAGATATGGAACTGTCAAGGTACAGTTCTTTTTTCATAGATAGTATAAATATAGTATGCATTTTTTGAAAGCTTCGTATCTTGGAGAGACTTTGTCCAAAAGTTCTGAAATTTTATATGCAAGCTAAGATAGCTGAGGTCTTTGTATGGACAAAGTTTCAGGTCAAAATTCAAAACTATAGCTTTACTGCAGAAGTCGGGTGCTATAGAGAAAATTCACTAAAAACTCTATGTCTCATCAAGAACAAGTTAGGGGCACGAACTCTTTTTATGGTAGACATAGCTCACTAAGGTCTACAAGATGCGCAAAGTCTCGACCCAAAAGCGAATGGGCACTTGGAAATGTTCCCTTGTAAGATTGTAGTCAATCATCTCATGATAATTCAAGTCGTCCAGTACTTTTGTCTAGACGAATAAAACCAGCACGTACAAGCTCTTTAATGGCTACAATTAAAGATACATCTTGTTTTGATATAGCATAATCAGCCGCAATTTTAGCTACGAAAGTTATAATACCAATTGCTGGGCAAAGGCAACCAATAGCGCCGGCTACGATGATTGAGCCTACCAAGCCGCCGGCGCTGAAACTACTACACTGTCGAAATTCACATATGGCTATTCGCCGTAAACCAAGTTTTGTTCGCCCATGCGCAAGTATTACGTGTGCATACTTATCACTCTGATTATCTTCGATTGTAATTTCTAGATAAGGACCATTACCTAATTCCATTGATCGTAGTGCTTGCTGCACCTTTGGATAGTCAGCTTTTCGTTGAATTAAATCCTGTATTTGTTCACATGATGCTTCCGGTATGGAGATAATATTCGTGTCCCATTTAATATTAAAGGTTGAAATATGTCGATAAACATCCATAAATTGCTGTAAGCGTTGTTTCGGTGGCGAAGCTAAAAGATTCAATCCTTGCAAAACATCTTTTTTTGAGGATTCATCCGAATTGGACGGAACAATAGAACGATCAGAAGATGCCATTATAACAGTATTATTAAACTAGATCTAAAGAAAAAACAGATGAATAAAACTTCTGACATTGAATGTAAATCAAACTACTATTTTTTTTCTAACTTTTAGCTAAACTATAATGAGAAAAAATGCAATATTATATATAGAAAGACTAAAAACAATTTTAGCAAATTGGTATTTTCTATTGATAAGGATGGAAGTATTTTTGGAATTTACCAGGATAACAACTGGTCTATGCGAACGCAAATGAGTCGTACTTTTGCGTCAAAGGCACACGATTGGTTGAATATGTGTAACTCTATCTTACGTAACTTATATTAATCTTTAAAAAAACTCATAAGATTGACACAAGAAAAAATATGAATATTTTCTTTTGACTAAGAGTAAAAAGCGAGACTCCCACAAAACCTTCATATTTCCACATGATTTATCATGCTTCAGAATAGAGAACTATTGCTTTTCGAAACTACCGATGATTTTACACCGACTGTAAAGAGTCTATAAATGCATTCCTCAACTATCTACAGTTACTTGCAATCTGAACTGAATCATCACACAATTTAAGAAACTAAAAAATTTCGCGAAATAATGGTTAAGAGCAAATCATTTTATACAAAAACCTGTATAGTTTTATCATACACCAAAACGGAGCTGCCGATTCGAAACCGATATAAATATATCTTTAAATATAATATATTTGATTTTTATTTGTCTCTGATTATTTCTTCCGACATTACTCAACTGTGTTATTCACTAGATGTTGACTCATTCTTTCTTATCACAGCGTGTGATATATCAAATTTCTTTCTTATCACAGCGTGTGATATATCAAATTTCTTTCTTATCATAGCGTGTGATATATCAAATTTCTTTCTTATCACAGCGTGTGATATATCAAATTTCTTTCTTATCACAGCGTGTGATATATCAAATTTCTTTCTTATCACAGCGTGTGATATATCAAATTTCTTTCTTATCACAGCGTGTGATACACTGTAAATTTTTTTTAAATTCTACTTATTGGAAAATCGAGCTTAAAAAAGCTAAAGGATTTTAAAAGTTTTATGACTTACTCATTTAATTTCTACAAAATCGAAAATGTTTGATTTTCGAATTTGTACAAATTCAATTTGATTTTCTAAAAAAATGATTTTCAAATGAATTAGAAAATCAATATAGATTCTAGAGATAATCGAAAATGAAAAAATTTTCTTGAAAAATATTTGAACTATGACCGCTTTACAGTCATTTTTCATTCATGTAATATAAGTCAGTCGATAGTACTTTACATTCATTATTTTATTCGGCAGTCGTAGAGAGTAGATAAGTTATATTTTTCAAGAGTTATTAATCAAGTCTTAAATTTGAAAAAATACTATGATTTGGTTTTATTTATTGTTCTCATGCATTAATGTTCGATGATAATCATTATTTAGATGCACTAATGATCAATGATGTTTATTTGTTATTTCAATGCATTAGTTACAATGATATTTAGTTATTTATTTATTATTTGATGCATTAATGATCAATGATTTTTATTTATTATTTGATGCATTAATGATCAATGATTTTTATTTATTATTTGATGCATTAATGATCAATGAT